>NW_019384269.1:842142-873740 GCF_000648655.2 Copidosoma floridanum | reverse complement strand
AGACGATATTTAAATCTTTTCATTTAAACATTACACTAAGTGCAGCTGCTGTACCTAAAATTTTTTTATAACAAAAGACGGAAAACAAATGTTTAGGAAGTTTAGTGTAAGTTTTCTTGTGCCTTCGGATTTGTTCTCTCTTACGTTGGATGTTAATAATTTCTTGGGAGGTTTAAAATGAAAGAATTACACTCATGTCCTTTAAATTATTTTGTTACTCTGAAATAATGAAATGGCTTTGCTTACGAAAAGTATCAGCTTACCAAATTACTTAATAGAATAAGTATTAAAAATATCTTTATTTTGACGCATAGGAAAAAAAGTGTTTGTAACATTATTTATAAATTTAAATGAAACACACACACATATATGTAAAGAAAATAAACCAGAATGATCAATCGCATTAGAAAAATAAAAATCTGCCGACAGTTTGAAACAAATCCTTGGATAGCAAAACAATAAGAGCAGTGGCATAAGCCCCACTCATCTTAGCTATCGGTAGTTTGGCTGAAAGAGATCTTCAAGTCGCATATGTTCGTTGACAACCTCCAGAGCTTGTTCGACAGTTCTTAACAATTACGATGATGAAAAATAATAAATTAGTGGTTATAGCTGAACTGCTATCCTTGAAAAATTGCTGAATATTTTTTAATAATAATACTGGATTTAAAAATAAGTGTAAACGTACGGGAAAAAAAATGTTTTGAAATCAAATCCTGTGCATATAATTATGAGCATGTAGTTCCACGATTGAATTGAATCAGACTGTTCTGACAAAATTAATGCAAGAGTCAGTTACATATATATAGCATATACTCGGTTGCAGTCAAAAGAGAAAAACTCGTATCGTCGCTTGCTTTGGCCGTGCGCTCAGCTACACAGCTGTAGTCGACGTTTCCGCTCCTCTCGTCGTAGGCACACATTCGGTATACCCCTTCCACGTGTCTCCAAAATGTGCACCTACATGCTCATTTCCACGTGAATCCACTCCTCTTCTCGTAGGCGCACGCTATTCAATACGAGTCTTGCACTCTTGTAAAATGTGCGTCCGGTTCGATGGCTGGCTGCGGTGGGTCGCCCCGATCAGTGCCAAAAAGTCGTTTCACCTCGTAGCATTGGCGTTAGCAATCTCTTTACTCAAATCTTGCAGTAGCATCAGAAACGAGTAGCTCATCGTAGAAGTAACTGTACTTTGTATCTTCAAAATTCTGTTTACGGCCGTAGTGAACAATTTCATCGTATGAAAAGAATTCTTGTACCAAGAAACATAATTTTTCCCTTAGGCAAAGTGGAAAAAAAGTTCCTCACTAAATGTTTATAAATTTTTATGTTTATAAGTATTTTTTATTATTATTAAGTATTTTAACATCGAATTCTTTGCTTGCCATTCGAGGAGAAGTCTTATTACCGAACTACTTCCAGGCTTCCAGCAGATGACGAATCTGTTACTACAGTCTATTTGGTTGGGTCAGGGGGCTTATGTACACATGGAGCTCAATAGATTGAGCAGGATACATAAACTGCTGAGAGAGTGGGAGAAAGGTGTTATCCGTGCACTTTTTTTTCACTCTCATGGCAGCTTTTGTATCCTGCTTGCTCTATTGCGCTCCATGTAAACATAAGGCCCTTAGCTCGCCAAATAGAAAAAAGCGCAATAGCTCTCGTTGTCTGTCTCTATGCTGCTCGTTCTATTGCGTCGGTCTTTTCCGCTCTATGCGATGCCAGCCTTACAAGTGGGATCGAATTATCTAAAATGTCGGTAATTTTACATGAAATTCAGACTAGCGTAAAAAAAATATGTAGTAGAGAATCAAGCAATGCCAATCGATTGGAATGAAATGGAAAAAAAAATATTTTTCGCTAAGGCTTAAAAAAAATGGCAAAAACGGTAAAACATGGTTTTAAGCGTTGAAAAGAAACAATAAGCCTTGAAATAAATTAAAAAAAAAAAAAAAAAGAAGTATGCGTGGCCAAAAGACGAACAAAACAATCCGCTCCAGTCGATCCCAATTGGTCCAGTGGTTTCCCCATAAAATGCAAAAAACCTCGTTTTTTTGAGCCAATATTCTAAAATTAATAACTCTCTTTCGCACAACATTAAGAGCTGAAATTTGGCAGAGTTGTAGCTTTAGTAGTCTTCAGCAACCGCACCAAATTTCAGCAAGATTGGATCGATAGTTTTTAAAAACCGGAGCTAAATGCAAAAAAAAGTACTTCTGATAAAAAGGCCTGGAAAAAAAGTTGTTTACAACGTTAGATGCAATTTTTTTGCAGGATCATATTCTTTATTACTTACTCTACAAGTTACCAAATGTATCAAATTTTTTAGCAGTGTGAAAGTTGGTTATTTGCTCCCTAAATATCGTTATTTTTAGGAGCGTTTGTAGTTTGAACGTACTCAGTCGATAATACCGGAGTCGAGCTTCAGAGAGTGAACTTAGTTTATGCATCGGTGGCTACAGCGGCTAATTGCCCCTTGCGCCCCGTACCGCTATGCGAAAAAAATACCCATGCGGTTTATCATTTTTTAAGCTACTTCCACACTGCAAAAAAATTCCATACTTTGGTAAGTTGTGGAGTAAGTAGTAAATAATACGATCCCGCAAAAAAATTGCATCGAACGTTGTAAACAACTTTTTTTAGGCCGTTTTGCCAAAGTACCTTTTTTTGCATTTATCTGTTGCAAAAACTTAACAAAGATTTAGTTTGCAAAAACAAGTTTTTTGCATTTTGTGGGGAAACCACTGGACCAATTGGGATCGACCGAAGCGTTTTTTGTTCATCTTTTCGTCACGCATACTTCTATTTTTTTTTTTTTTTGAGGGTTTATTGTTTGTTTCTGACGCTAAAAATCGTGTTTTACTATTTTTGCCATTTTTTTTTGAAGCTTTAACGGAAAATATTTTTTGCTTGATTTTTTTTTCAATCGATTGGCATTGTTTGATTATCTACATTATACTTTTTTCGAGCTAGTCTGATTTTTCAATTCCGAAAACTTAATTCGATCACAGTATACCGTCAAATGACACCACTTTTTAGAGCAGTGTAGAGAATTCAGGTGTATTATATATGTTTCGTCGTGAGAGAAGGTGTTGGAATAAGCAGAGAGACTTGCGCATACGTGTGTGTGCTTTATTGTATATACATATGTGGCTCGGTCAAGAGCTTTACTAGAACTGAAGTCGTAGGTAAGCGGTTACACGATTGACTAGTATAGGAGTGGTGATAATACCCTACAGCAGTTTTTATGAGTATACGAAAACTCGGTGATAATTTTTCTTCTTGCCGATACGACTTCAACTTTATTAAATTTAGAGTTGCAAGCTCAAGGGTGGCGTTCGAAATATAACCTGTGTAGAAAACTAATTTTTCGAACGAAGAGCTCATTCAATTAGGATCGAACTTTTTTTACAAGTAAGCTTGTTTGATCCTTTATTGTACCCCTCTCCTCGTTCTGCGAGGTTAAATATGTGGATGTTTAGAACTGATTTAAAAAAATATTGTCAACTTGACGTAAATGGTTAATACATATCTCTTATTGCATATAACTCTATTTGTATTTTGTTTAAAATTATGAGAAGGAGAGACCAAAAAAATAATGATTAAAATACCGTTAACAAATGTAAGAACAAGTTGAGAAAAAATTACCTTAGAAAAATTTTTAAGTAAATTGAGTAAGAGTTCTCGCGCAAACGCACAACGATTTTACTCTCTCCGACCAAGCCAGCAGTCGAGGTAGAGCTCCCCCTACCTTTATCTTACACCCATGCTCCTCTTACCGTAACAGCTTAAATATAATCTTATACCTTACGGGGTATCATCGGCTATGGGCGAGCGGGCTACTTCTTTAGCCCATGCATACAATCTGACAAATATGTTATTGATTCGTAAACACTTAAATTTTTATTTTATTTTATTTTTTACTGTTATCATGTATTCTGGTGTCCTTTTTTATAATAGTCGTTTTATTTGTAAGCTAATTTTTTGGAAAGCATAACTTATTTTGTTAAAAAATTATTGTTTGATTCTATAAATTTGATTTATCATTTAAATAATGTTATGATAAACATGAAACAGTTTTTTAGTATGGTAAGTTTATAATATTTTTTCCTTGTAAATAAACTTACTCTTCAAGTGTAAAACCTTTTTTTTCATGTATTTACATGCTTGTACAGCAAATAATATGATACTGTTTCCACACCACCTCGCGGTAAATATCTAGTTGCGTTTTTTTAAAGAAAAACTTACAACCCATGCATAATACTTCAGTGAAAATTAAAAAAAACTAGATTATGTGACTAGAATTAAGTAAAATTTAATAGAAATTATGCGTAGCACTACCAGAACAGCAATATTTTTTTCTGTATCGTATCTGTTGTTTGAGATGGTTCATTTATTTATTTTTATTGCTCCTATTAATGCATGTAGTGAATACAGAAGTGAACAAGTAGTCACATACATAATAGTAGTTACATACATAACGGAAAATCCGGCAGTAAATATGTATGCTACCTGTTATTTTATCGCAGAGCTGTTAGTTTTGATTTCGCGATCCCTATACACGGCGCGTTTTCAGTGCAGTGCGCTTTTTCTGGATCAAGAGAGCATGGTCGCTTGCTTACTGTATTTATGTGTTATTTAATTGTAATCAAGTGTAAATACACAAATGTGTAACACCATTTTCAATGCATTTCGTTGCGTATACTGTTGAAACTTGTGTTTAGTATAGTGCTTGAATAGTGTAAATTACAACATATGCAAAACTTTTCACTGTTTGTAGTTGACTGTGTATAGTTGGTCGTTGCTGCAGTGATTTCCTATAATTAATGTTTATCGTGTAAACTTTCCAGTGCTTTTGGTGTTAAGTGAGTGTACTCATTTAAGGAGAGTGAAAATTTTGTTAAATTAAGAAGAAAAATAGTTATATATGTGTACATATAGATGCTGCAATAAATATGTATACATATATACGCATAAAATGAGTGGCTGCTTAGTTTGTTGATTGTTGTGTTTATTATATCACAAAAGTGACATTTAAACATAATTTGGGTAGTGTGCATGAGCAAAACTTAGCTTAGAGTCTATCAGGCATTTTTGTGCAATATTTAGTGAATAGAATACGTTGGTTTGCGGTTTTCTAGTGTCATTGGGTGCAGCTCAGATTTTTGAATTTGTGAAATTTATCTATTATGGCAAATGACGGAGGTTTGCGCCTACTTAAGATAATTTTTTTCGTGGTAAATTTAAGGTAGTTGGTACAAAAATTTTTTTTGGCACACTTTTTAATAAGTATTTTTTAAATTTTATAATTTTTGCACTCTTGTTTTTCCTAATTTTTTTTTGTGCGATTTTGAAAATCTAATATTAGTTGACGATTCGTAACATGTAAGATACAAGCGTTTACGAGACTAAAAATAACCATTAAATACTTTTTAACACATACAAGTAATGCTTTTAAAAAAAAATTTTTTTAAAAATTTTTTGCCGTAATATTTTCTAAATGATTTTTCATGTTCCTTTTTTATACAAATATTATGGTTTTTAAAACTATTTGCTTAATTTTGTGCGTAGTTTTAAATTACACAGATCCTGAAAACAGTAAATTAATTTTACACCTATCAACATTAATTAAACTTGATACCCGACAGTATGGTGCTCAGAAATTCTTTAGGTTATTCGAAAATTTGTTTATAGATAACAAAGTTTTTCTTGGCTAGATTGTAAGCATAGCTAGTGACAGTGCTAGTATTATGGCTGGTGACAATGCCAGTATAGTATTTTTAGTATATATAAACTCATTAAAAAGCGTAAAACTGAATTTTAATGTCATTTTAACCGACTTTGAAGCAAATTGTGACTTTTCGCGGTTTTTTAGTCGTTTCGACGTCGGATAGTGGATTAAAATGTGATGAAAAAAAAAACCATAACATGATTTTGGATGTATATTTTCTGTAAAATTTAATTCTGAAGTCAAAATAATTTTATTTTCACTCTCTTTATTTTTAAATTTCGAAAACCCTTCAAAAACCTTTGAAAATGAGGTTTTTTTCTCACAAACCTCAAAATATCTTGCGGAAGGCTATTTTTGTATTGCAGATTCAGATTCAGCGTCCAAAAATACGTTAAAAAAGTATGTCTGGTCAAAAGTACTGACAAATTTTTTTTTTGTAGGCCTGTGTTATATTACCATGCATTTGCCATACTTCGGCCTCAGTTGCCTAAAAAAGTTGTGCAAACTGTCTTTCAGAATGTCAAATTTTACTTCAAGGGATTTCAAAATATTTTTCCAACAGTTCCAAGAGATTTTTTAATTTTTAAGATTTTTAAATTTTTTTATCAGACTTTAGCTAAAAAAATTTTGAAGCTAGCTAATACTCGGTGGCTGTCTCTTTTCAATTGCGTTGATCGCGTTCGTGATAATTTGCCCGCTTTGAAGTCGTTTTTTATGCTTAAAACACACGAAAATACCTCAAATAGTAAAAGTGAGGAAAAAAAGAGCTCATCACATTATATTTAAAGTTTACTAAATGATGACTAAGTGATAGCGTATTTACATTTTTTACATTTTAATGTACATCATTTTAATAAATTTAACGCAACTTTTTAAACAAAGAAAACGGTTATTCACAAAGTAAAGAGTTCGTGTTTATAAATTTTAATGAAGATCAACTCTTATTTCCTCAATAAAAATGATGTGAGAAAGGTTACGAAAGATAATAATTATGAAGTTAAAGATGAAAATTTAAAAAATTTGGAAGATTTGGTTATGGGTGATGCATGCGCTTTAATTTCGCTGTCTTCTGGAAGCAAATTAAATTGAAACTCGAAAAAATTCCTTCAATTTTTATGTGACAGCTTTTCATAAAATACCAAAAACATTTTTTTTTAATAATGATATTTTGAGTATGCTTCGTTTTTTAGAACCTGTAAATATTTTGAGTTCTAAATTTTGGAGTATAAAACCTAATTTGTTGCAAGATCTCCAAAAATTTTACCTTTCACTGACATCGATTACAATGCATTAAGAAAGGTGATAGAATCATTGCCTTTACGTCTTGCAGATAATGTGGAAGAGTTTTGTCACTTACAAGTCAAAGAATTTTAATATGAATTTGCAAGTACGTGAACTGTAACCGGTGATTTAAAATTCAAAAATCTAAAGATTTTAGTTAAAGTAGTTAAATTTTTTCATCGCTGAGCCTAAGAGAATATTTTCCATAGTTACAGACGTTAAGTTTAAAAAACGGAATAAAATGGAGATAGAGTTATTAAATGAACTTTGTTTTATACTGTCTTATTTTTTAACCCGTGGCAGTACAGCTTTAAATTGTAAAATATTTAAAAATCGACTTGATTTGTTTAATTTAAAAATTGAGTTATAAACATGATTTCTAAATTACTCCAAAAAAATGTGTCTTAAAGTACTTATTGATGTAAATATTTTCATGACTGCCGTCGCTTTTGTAAAGTATTGTAGATGTTATTAGCTTTTTACTTATTAATAATCGGATTATGCACTCGTCAATAATTCTTTAAATTTATTAATTTACCAATTATGTAACACAGAAATTATGTCTAAATCATTGGTGACGAATTGGCCTACGTGGGAAACTATTCACAGAAAAAATTAAAGCAGTAAAAATAATTATAGCGCTAAGTATACTTTCTACTAAATGTCACTAAATTGTAGTCACATTATCTGGTTTTTAAATTTAAGTATTGTTCAGAGATTTAAATTTTTTCTTTAAAAAAAAAAAAAAACGCACCGTGATACCTACCGCAAGGTGGTGTGGAAATAGTATCATTTTATTCGCTGTACAAGGATATAAGGACATGAAAAAAAAAGGTTTTATTCTAAATTTACCATACCAAAAAAACAATTTTATGGTTATCATAACACTATTTAAATAATAAATCGAATTTAGAGTCTAACAATAACTTTTAACAAAAAACGTGATGCTTTCTAAAAAGTAAGCATCCAAATAAAACGACTATTATAATAAAGGACACCAGAATGAATGATAACAGTGAGAAAAAAAAAAAATGCAGTAATCAAGAATCGATAACATATTTCTTAGATTCCATGCGCGGGAAAAAGACGTAGTCCACTTGACCAAAGACGATGATACCTCTGTAAGGTATAGGATTATATTTAAAGACATTCATTAAACTTGTTGTTTTCTCTGAAAATTGAATATAAAACTAGCATCATGGTGTTGCGTCATGCAAAAAAAAAATTGGACGAATTTTACCAACCATTTTCTTATGAATTCCATTTTTATGTGACTCTTCCATAAGGTTACGCGTTAAATTGAAGTTTTGTCAACATTCAATATCTAAAAAACGGTGTTGTGAAACGGTCTCAAATTTTATATGTGACTTTCTAACATCATTACGATCATTCTGTCAAAATTTCAGGAAGATCGTACAGAAAACGCTATGTGTGATTGACGTCCTTGAGCTGTTAAAATTGGGAAGCTTGGGTGAAAGGTAAAGGTAGGAGAGCTCTCCCTTCCCCTAAATATTGGTACTAAAATAAAGTTTTTTCAAATAGTCATTATCATTTTTCAGTTAAAGTCTTATACTTAAAAACATTTTATAATTAACACATCTTTATTTTTTTTAAAGAGGCAGTAAATCATAAAGAGATTGATAAATTATTTGGAATTTTTTTTGGCCCTAACGTATTCTGAACCATTTAGAAATTTACTGAAAGTCTTAAACCCAAGTTTTACATCACCAACCAGCAAACCTTTATAAACCAGCATTTTAGATGAGAGGTAATACTATTTAACTCAAACAATACTAGATTATGAATCCAAAGATGCAGTTTTACTAATCGATGGCTGGAAAACTAAGTCAGCAATGTTCTAGCAATGTTTTACCTGAATTGTTTAGACAGAAAAAATACGTATTTTTAAAATCTTGGGATTTTCAAAGTATGAGAGATAGTGGTGAAACTCTAAGTAACATAGTCAATGAATGCATTGAACTCACTAACTACAAATTTAAGTTAGATATGTATGCCGTAATATCAGACAACGCATCGAATATGGTTGAAATGGGACAGATTTTAAATGTATGGCATATTACTTGTAACGCTCATAGTGCAAATCTTCTAAGTAAATCTCTTGTTGACAATCAATTTTCTGTTAAAGTAAATAAATTATTATAGTACTTCAGATATACCGCATGAGAGAGTCAGCTAAAAAATAAGAAGGGAATAGGATAGTACTAGTAGCAAAGACAAGGTAGGCAAGTCATAGAGACGCGTTTCATAGGTGTTTGGAAAATCTGGAATTAAGGCGTGATATTGCACGAAATCAAGAGAATGAAGCGAGTTGTACCCTTATGTTCGGACCTACCTTTGAAATGCAACTGCAAGATAATATTTTGGTATTAGATTGATAGTGTGAACTGATAAGTGAAAGCCAAGCAGCAGATTGTACTTTAGTGGAAGCGATAAAGTACTGGTTAAGCTTAGAGCTTTCTTTGGAAGCTGATAACTATGAGAGATTGATTTAAGATAGGTTAAAAAAGGAAATCAATATTTACTGTCTTGCTGCTAATTTCCTACATCCAACTCTTCGTGGGACATTTTGAACAAAATCCAGATCACCTAGGGAAGTTGAACGATTTTTTACGTGAATGTTTTGATAAACAAAGTTTAAGGCATCTCGATTTATACCGATATACAGATGGCCATTTTCTAATTATATACGCAGCTAATTACAACCCTCCCCTAGTTTTCTGAAACTCTGCAAAATTTTTCTACCCAAACTTAAGTAAATTATTAATTAAATTACTCAATTTAAGTGCATCGACAGCTCAACTCAAAAGGCTTTTTTTTTTGGAATAGCAATATGCTCATTCAGCAAGAAGAAATTGCTGAACTTCAAAGGTCTGAAAAACTTATACCCTTATACTATAATGCAAGGTTAAAGAATGAACTTAGTTCAGGGTCATTGTTAATGAAAATTAAACTTATTGCATATTTATTAAAAAAAAGAAAATTATTTTTTATTGGATACTCATTACTTTTAATTTGGAGCAAACTAATTTCGGAAAAAAAATTTTTCAGGTTCAAATATATTTCATACAGCAATAAATAAATAAATTTAATTGAACGTATTGTGAGATTATATGTAATATAGGATTCTCAACTTTCAATTAATTTCATATGAAAAAATAATTTAATGATATTTTTTTCTTGTTCTCCAGAAAATGTTTTGGTAAAAATAATGTAAGTTGTTTATTTTTTGAGTTTGCAGGTATTTTTAATAATTTGATGCCAAAATCTGTTAAAGTAGGGTTAACAGATTTAACGAATTTCCATTACAGAATTGAAGACTCATATTCTTCTTTTGACAAATTTAAGAGAATCCCTTTATTTTCTTCATAACTGAAAAATAAAGTTATTGCTGCCTCGTTCAAAATTCAAAAAAAAAAATTTGTATGCTTGATGAACATAGACTTTATGAAAAGTAAAAAAAAATTTTTTTTGTATTCAAAATAAACATGATTTATAAATACAGGATTAAAAATAGTATGTATTTTTCGTAACATTATATTTTCATTCTTTTAGCCTTTGAACTGGTCTGAGAGTGTAATTAATTTTTCAACAAAAGAAGTTAAGCTTACATTTTTCTATTTAGTGAAGCCTTTACAATTTTTTGTACATTAATAATTTTTTGGAAGTCTGTTTCAAATTAGTTTTCAAAAAGTATCATAATAATTTCAGAATTGAAATCATACTTATTTTTACCTAATAAAAGACGCAAGAATTTTATGTCGTCGTAGCAAAAATTAAAATTATTTATATCATCATTATAGCAACTTGAAGGTAAAATGGAACCACCAATTTGTAATATTTTATTCTGCAGATCCTCATTTGTAAAACATTCTACTAATTTTTTAATTTTTGATAAAATCTCTTCATTGATGGTTAAATCAATCAGGTTTTTAACAATATTACTGTGACATTGTATGTACCAGAAATCTCGATTTATCTCTATCGTAGGTAATACAACAGTCGAGTTTAAAACAACTACATATCTTTGTGTCTTAAAGTCCTTCATAGCTTTCCAATCATCGATAAACGTTTTAAGATTATTAGAACTAGTTTCACATAAATTTGTGTTTAGATACACTAATTTTCATTGTTTAAAATCATACTGATATTTCGTCTGTTTTATCTTGATAACTTAACAGTAGGATGGAAGATTCCTCAACTAAAAACTTTTTTTTTTCATATAATTCAAAATTTTGACTGAAAACTTTATCTAACAAGACTTTTAAAGAGCAAGGTTCATTAGCTGGTCTTAAACTTTTACAAAAATCTATAAATAAGTCGATTCGATATAGGTGAAATCAATTTTACCAAATAGTAAAAAAACTAAGACTAAAACTATAGTAGAATAAGAGATTACTTGGTGACGACATTGGGTGATAGGGATAGAATAAGATAAATAGCAACAAAAAACTAAATTACTTAATGGAAATGGTAATATATGATGTTATAATAAAGCTAAATAAGAAATTTAATGGAATTTTGTTTAGTTATAAAAGGCGAAAAATGTGCCGGGACAGTGAAAAGATTGTAAATTGATCTGTAGTTTAAAACAAATAAACAAATAAATAAAATAAATAATAAATTAGTGGTTCTAGCTAAACTGCCATTCTTTAAAAAAAAGCTGAAAATTTTCTAAAAATAATGTTGGATTTCAAAATAAGTATTAGTGTACGGAAAAAAAGAAAAAAGAAATGTTTTGAAAACAAATTCTGTGCATATAGTTATGATCATTTAGTTCCACGATTTCATTGAATAAGATTGTTAGATAACGTTTAAGCAAGAGCGAGAGCTAGAGTCAGTTGAATATATAGCAAAACTTGGTTACAGTCAAAAGAGAAAAACTTGTGTCGTCGCTTGCTTTGGCTGTGCGCTCAGCTATACAGCTACAATCGATATTTTTGCTCCTTTCATCGTAGGTACACATTCGGTACACGGAGAGAACAAACAAAGTATTATTCTAGGTTGACTTATACATGCAATAATACTACAACATTTTCAAGCTAATACCAGATGTTTTCATAGTATATTTGCCAAGCTAACAGCACTATGAAAAGTTCATATTTCTTACAGTATTATTGCAGATGTTTTGGCCACAATTTGCTTGTGAGACATCCAAATAAGCAAGGGACTCTTTCGCCTGATACTCCGAGGTGTGTCACGGAATAATTCTGGTTTACTTGACGAACGATTCTGGTTTAGCTATAGGTATACACAAGGTATATACACATGAGAACAGCATGCATGCTATAGTACAATACCTTTGTTGCATGTGAGTGCATATACGCGTGTGTGTTTATATTTATGTACGTGTGCCCAACTGCCCATATATAGATAAACTACTGCTGCTTCATGAAGTACATATACACGATTATATCGCCTGTACGCTACCAGAATAATTCCGTGATTAGCACGGGATGATCAGACGAAAGAGAATCACGCAAATATTGAGGGTACACTATACCAATTAACAGATGGTGTAACAGAGATTGTGCTGTAGAGTACCGAGTAAACGGTGCATGTTGGTTGTATTATTTCCAAGTTACTGACTTAACTGATTTTCGTGTGAATTTCAGACTATTTTGGCTTTTGTTTGAGGAAATATAACATGAAAAAGTAATCGAGCAATTATTAGGTTTGAGGACCATAGAATAGTACCTTGTTGGTTCTCTCCGTGTACTACTCCTTCCACGTGTCTTCAAAATGTGCACCTATAAGGTCATTTCCACATAAATCTACTCCTCAGCAAGGAGTTGATAGACAGTAGTAGGCTTGTACTCTACAGCTCACTGCCCATCTTCCGTGACTCTTCCGTACCAAAACCAAGCGAAAAGACTTTTGGCAAATAATAACAGCTTTGTCTAATATCACGAGAGATATGCGTCTTTGGTATCATTTTAAAATTGGCAAATTGAATAAACAACAACTTCTACTCTAATTTCGAAGCATTTTTATCTGTTGTTTACTTCAGTTACCTATATATATGAATGTAGTAAGGATGACAGAATGTGCGTCTATATGCTTATTTCCACGTGAATCTACTCCCATTTTCGTAGGCTTACGCTGTTCGCAAATATAACACGTATAAATGATACCACGTGTGTACAATTGTTTTAAATGAGCAGGTTTTGTAAAAGGTTATAATACAATACAAACGGAAAATTTTGTTACAGACTGTTCAGTAGGTATATATACGATACGATAGAAATCATGTACGATGCGATAGTAGGTTTGTTCCTAAAGGTTGTTTGGATTCGTGAATACAGTAAATTCTAAAATGTGTCCAAAGTACGTTATACAAAACATTTTATAGAAAAATTCTAGAAAGTCTTGAAATTATAAATTTATTGGATGTTATAAATGTCAGAATGGGTCGGAAACAAACACAAGGTAATCTACGGGTAGATTACCTGTATGAAACGTGGTATGTTTAATTAGGTACTTAATAAACTACTTACTCACCCCTGGACTTGACATAGCTTATACTTAAACCATTCCTGAAGGGCTTGGAGTGACTGCATGTATACATATAGTGCTGCGATTGCAATACTCGGTGCTTATGCTCTAATCCGACAGCATTCTCTTGAGGTATCTGCTGAAAGTACTTGGTTTGGCTCTTTTGTGAGATTTACCAGACGTAATCACTAGAAAATCGTCCACTCTAAGGTCTGTGGTTAAGTTAGAGCATCTTTTAGATGTTCTTCATATGTATACACCTGGTCTGTCCCTGAAAAAAAGCAGAAAGACAAGCGGCTGAGTTGCACCTGGCATTGACGTCGTCATGATTCGATTCATCAGCCCTCCTTATGGAACAAGATATTGGTTCATATTATGAAGGATGACTGTACTCTAAAGTTAGTACCTAAGGCTAGAAGCATAACCAACTTCTGAGTGAGTTTAGCTAAACCTAGACACTTCAAAGATTGCCACCTCTCAAGTTTGTGTAATACAGTATCTACGTTCGATCTTCTCGTATCTAGGTGTCCTTGTATGAAGACGTCTCTTAAGAATCTGTTGATTGTCTTTTAGTTTGAGAAATTTTCTTCAGTTATAAGACTGGATGCTGCCTAAGCTGAATTCAATATGCTGTAAGCAGTCCTTTTATCCAAGAGCTCCAATAGAAAAAGTATGAGTTAAATTTCTGTGGGTCCAAAAAGATCTAAATTCTTCGAAGAGCAAAAGGATCACCACTCCTTAAGTGGGGAGTTGTACTGTTTGTGAGTTGCTTCTGATTACGAATTTATGATAATATTCACAAGACGATCCTCTGTGCCTTTTACGCTCCCCTGATACACATACGTATGTCTACGAAAGATGGATTGCCATTGGATGTTGTATGAACCTGCAAAATAAAAAAGGAAGATTGGTAGATGGTTTGAGACATGCTGGCCTAACAATTATCATAGAGTTCAAGCTAGGATACCAAAACTGATTGGGCCAGTCCGGAACAACCAAAATTCTGCAGGATTTTTTATTCTTAATCTTCTGAAAGATTCTAGGGATAAAAGGAAAAGGTGAAAACGCATACCAAAAAAATTTTAGCTAATCGTGAATGCATTAATAACAAATACCTCCGGATCTCTCTGCCAGGCACAGTATAACTTGCACTTTCTATCAGATCGTGAAGCGAAAACAATCTATTTAGGGATAGCCCAGGAAAGCTATAAACTCATCAAAAGGAAAGGCTGTATGTTTTCATTCCGTGTCGACATTCTCATATCTGGAGCCCTCATCTGCAGTGTTATTATGAGAGGTCACATACTCGGTAATAATCCAAATTTTTCTAGCCTTACTCTGTCCCTAAATATCCCTTATTAGTTGGTTAAGGTGAGAAAATTTAACACCTTTATTGTCAATCTTCAAGAGGATTTGACGATCAGTGTCCCTGACTGCCAGAGACTTAAGGGCAAAAAAAGCAGCAAGTAGTTGTGCAGCGTTTATGTGTAAAGCCTTTTTCTTTGTTAACCAGAAACCTTTTGTTGTCTCTCTGCCACACCCGCCCGCCAGTCAGACAGGGAACCGTCAACAAAATTTTCTTATGGAATTCAAAAGAAAGGATAATGTTAAAAGACGTTACGATATGGTTCGTCCACCAGCGCAGGTTTCTCCTTGCTTCTGGTAGCACTGTTACAAAGGCATTCAAGTTCAGTGATCCTTCTAACAATCCTCGAAACTTACACTTTTCAAGGTTTTTTGAAAGTAACCATCCATACTTAACCACTGTGGTTTGAAAGGCCTCTCACAGAACATTTTGTGGTTTTTCAAAGTTCTAATGCATGTTTCGTTATACTGTTCTGTCTCTCCTTGGCTAGCTGTATTGTCATCAGTGAAGAATTAATGACATGAGTAAAAGCATGAGTAAAAAAATAACATAAATAATAGTATAAAAGTATATAAATGAATTGTAATGGAAACTGTATGATAATAAAGAGATTAGGTGAGTGTTAGTCAATAGCGTAATTATAGTTGAATGTGAAAGCTGATTGACTAGTGAATAAATGTAAGCTAAGAAATAATTAATTAAATACTGTAAACTCAACATAAGTTAGGAGAAATAGAAAGGTGTGAGAGTGGTAGAATAGGATGAAACCATCTATTTCTTTGCGAATCAGATTTGACGAAGAATTCTTTGTATCAAGCCCAGAAGCTCGTAGCATTTGAAAATTACTTAACGGATGTGGTCTTTAAGGGACCATGAAGAGGCGCGAGGTACACCCACATCAGTTAGTGAATCGACCTGTTTTAATTCGTTGTCGTAGATAGAGTAATTATAGTGTGATGTAATTTGGCTTTTGTTAATTGATAAAACCTTGCACTTATCTTCATGAATCGGGAATCTATAGTTAGAGCAATACACGGCCGCATTTAAGAGATCGGACTGTAGAAGTAGAGAATCAAAATGTTAAGAAATAGGTTTTTAAATTTGTATGTCGTCTGCGTAGATTAGGCTAGATGATTCAGTGAAGAGTGCTGAAGGACGGCTGTTCATGACCAATGTAAATAATAGTGGACCAATGTGCGAGTCCTGTAGTACCCAAGAGGTGGCTACAAGCTCATCTGACTAGGAGTCAAGAAAGCGAACTCTCTAAGTTTTGCCTGTAAGGAATAAGGCCAGCCATCTATACAGAGTATCGTTGACACCAGAAGAGTTAGCCCAAGCAAGAAGTATGTCATGGGGAACGCTATTAAGAGCTATAGCCATATCCAGGAAAGTAATGTCAACCTGTGCACCTGACTTGAATGCAGATGAGATAAAATGGTTAGACGTTAATAGGTTTATTAAGTGACCCTCAGTAATCCTTTGCTGTTGTTGTGAGATGTATGGTGAAAGAAGAGCAGAAAGTCTTGTGTATTAGGCGATTGAGCAGTTTTCGTGTGGAACTCGGTGGAACGATAGGTCTGTAGTTCTTAGCTAGTTGTGGGTTTTCGGATTTGTAGATAAAAGACATAGAAGCTGGTTTCCAAGCACTTAGGAAGACGCCTTCAGTCAGATATTTAGAGAAGAGAAATGCAAGTGAGTGGTAGATACTTAAAGAACAATTGATGATACAAATGGATTAAATTTGGTCTGGGCCTGATTGGTTTGAATTTTCCAATTGTGAAATGGCAGCAAGAATATTTAAAGGGGTGAAAGTGAGGTCAATGTCAATGGATCACTAGATGATTGGAGTAGGAATAGTAGAAAGATGCTTATAAACTAAAGAGAAATTTTGAGCAAGTAAGTTGTACTTATCGATAGGATTAAAATCGTGGGCTGTGTTAAGACTTAGTGTATCTGAAAATTAATTATGTTTAGAGCGAACCTTGATAAACTTCCAAAATTGCCGAATATCAGATCTTAGGCCCAACTCCGATTTCACTATGAATTTTTTTTATAATGTTCGAGAAAATCTTAGGCATTTAGCTCTAAGTCTCTTGAATGTAATAAAATCTGTCTATACATTGGTATGCTTCCAAATCTGACAAGCACGAGGTTGGGTATAGAGGTGTGAAATTTTAATCGTATACGAATACATTGCTACTATTATAACTATTGAGGGTTTGTGTCTGAATGAAAGGACTGTTATTCATCAATAATAGTTCGAGTGCCTTTATTGTAATTTATTATTTTTCTAACAGCTGGATTGATTAAATTATACCTCTTTACCCTATCCAATAGTGAAAGATAAGCTTATGCCCTTTTTTTTATCAGATGCGACATTGACACTACGAGGTTACTTAAAGCGTTGAGAGATCAAATACATCACATCCCTCCTGCGAGACAGAGAGACCAGAAAAAGCCTTGACTTAGTTGTAGAGGGAAACTTTTCCAGACGAACCATCTGGCTAATATTCGTAACTCGAATATTGGATAGTAAGTTCTTAGCAGGAACCTCACTCTCTGTACCTTGACTAGAACTAATTGGAGGTTCAGGGACATTATACAGAATAGCATTTGAAGACCTGTTAAGCCTCATTGGCTCAAGAGAAGAGCAGCTCTCAACTAGGGCTGCCTCAGGATGAGACGAGACGAGATTTCAGACAATCTTGTTTCGTCTTATCATGAAGTAAGTTAGTCTCGTCTCGTCTCAGTCTCGTCTCAAATCTTACATAAAGTCCCGGTGAGACTCGGTAAACTTTTATTTAGATTTTTTGATGCAGTGTTACGTTGGTGCAACGTATTATTTGAGTCTAAGCTTGCGTTTAATCACTCGGGATTCACACTGGGCCTGTAGGTAGGAAGCGAGGGGGTGGTTAGTAAAGTCGTTTGATGGGGTATTCGAAAAGGAGAAAAGACAACTGTTTTGGACTAGGACTGCAAGGTTAATACTAAAACTATTTTAATACTTTGAAAAACTTATTTTTATTTTAAGTATTAGAACGTACACGCGGCGCACCAGCGTGAGGTGCCCGATGCTGAAGTTAAAACTGCACTGGTGGAGGACCGTATGACAGCAGAGACGGACTTTAACTACCTAGTCAACCGTTCGACGATAAAAATGAACTGCCATATCCTCACCTCGTGGTAGACTGAGTTGTAGCAGAGGCGGACTCTAACTACTCAGTCTACCGGGGTGAAAATTAAAGAGCCGAGTTTCGGAGCCTCCAGGCCTTTTTGTAAGGAGTAGTGGACCTCGGTGAAGCGCTGGTTCGAAAACGATGCAGGAAAGCTTGCTGGCGAAAATCTTGGGGGAAAAGACAATAGCCGAAAATCTAATTGGCTAGAGCTGCTCTAGTTAAGCCACTCAAAAATTGGCACTTCCCACATCTGGCTTGCTCTCCTACATGCGTTGAGAAAAGGGAAAGTGATTCACTTACTCTTGCCCTTTCTTCCTCTTTTACATTCAAATTTTGTAGAGTTTCATTATAACTTAATATTAACATTAAGAAAGAATGTTATAATTATTTAGCAATGCTAAACACTGTTTCTTTATTCAACTGAACTTGTTGCAAAAAGAGCAGTGAAAATCGCTTAACAATTCAATTAATGCTCGGGTGAATAAACGTACAGTATGTTAGGATATATCAATTAACACTAATACTAAAACAGCAGTAACGGTGGCTGTTGCTGTAGTAACAGTAATAACAATAATAATGATAATAATAACAATAATAATAATAATAACAATAATAATAATAATAGTAAGGATAATGATAAAAATAATAGTACTTCGTGTGTCGCGAGTTAACATAATTAAGTTTGCGAGTAGTTTGACTGATTAAAGTGTTGCCAAAAACCATTCAGAATTTCGATAGAATTTTAATTAACATATTTTTCGCTGCTAGTCATTGAAAAGAAAGTCGGCTCGTGGTGCCCTGGAGAATCGAACATTCCGTTGCCTGTGTTGGAGGTATAAGTATAGCCTCTCTCACTCGACATCTCTGAGCCAGGAAAAAGGGAAGGGCTGACTTTCTCGTTGTCCTTTACATTTGAAAAAGTGATGGAATTTAACTAGTTTACAAACTAGACTATTGCAGTATGTTTATAAAATTATTAATGCAATACAAAAGGGTTGTACAGTAAATCATGTGCCTGCAATGAATGGTGAAAATCGGATAGTTCTTTGAAAGTCGATAAGGTTGCTTTCCTAGGTTTATGTAATGTTGTTAGCTAAGGTGCTTCGTGTACAGGTGGTTTCTAGCTATGTGTAGTAATTCCAGCATTTGCTATTATTCTCGCTTGGTCTATATGTTTCAACTCTACGTTATTCTAGTTTTTAACATTGCGTCTTTTAAACTTAATCTATATATACTAGTACTTAATACTACACCTCAGCGCAGTTGTTCCCAGTTTAACTTTTGCATCAATTGGTTTTTATAATTATTTTATTTTTCTTTTGCTTATCGTTTCCTGTCAGCATAGATCCGCGTGCATGGATCATAGTTGGTCATTGTGCTGCATCTACGAGTAACTTGCAGGTGATTCACATCTTTTCGGATACACGTGGATCCTTGCTCAGTTTGCTTTTAAATCTACATGGGAAATTCTTAAAGAATGAGCGGGAAAAAATTATTGGTAAATTTTAGTTTACCGACATTACAGCAGCTTATACTTTGTATGTAAACACAGGCACAATAACATTTATTATTAATTGTACGATAAGTAGTATGATAGTTTAAAACGGTGGAGAGTTCATTAAAGCTTGAAATTCTACTAGAAGTATAATTCTAGGCATTCTTTCATTCTGATATATTATAATTCAAGCTTAAACTTGGGCCTAATAGCATTGAAATTTTAGTATAGGGTGTAACTTTGTCTTTTACAGTTGGAATTCTAAACTATGAAACTAGCTTACAAAAGATGAAGATATCCCGCCGAATGGTCTTTTTTCCGGGCTACCGCGACAGCCTATTGGCCTTATCAATGGGGTAAACGACTCACCACCTATGTAAAGGGGTGTATTGCCGTACCCATTGACGAATCCTCTGGAAATATCTCCGGTAAAACTTTTGCATTAGTACCCTCTGGATAAGTGTATATGTATTTATGTATGTATATAAAAAATGTGTGTGTTAAAGTTATAAAATGATGAAATACCGTAAACATTTCGGCGTATAAAAATGACTCACTTTTTCGAACCGTATTATAGAGCCCCACGAAACCACAAAAAAATTTTTTTCAGTACCCTTAATTTAGTTATTAAAATAATGAAAGATGAGTACAGTTTTTAAGTGACAGTTATAGTAAAAAAAACTAAAAAAAATTGTGTTCTGTATAAAATAAATGGCAGTGAAAAAGTATCTCCAGTACTAAGAGTTGGTCTTAGAATATAAACTTTCTTTCTAATTTTTTCTTCAGTTATTTTTTTTTTTTTTTTACCTGGTTACCACGACAGCCTACTGGTCTAGTCGCGGGGGCCACCCACTCACCACCTATGTGTGAGGGTGTATTGCCAATGCCCATTTCCAAACCCTTTTCTTCATATCCTACCTAAATCCATGGGCATAGTGCGAGTATCTCCGGTAAAATACCTTGCCAATTAAGTTGACACCGTCTGCACCAATGGTTCATCAGGTCCACTCGCCACTGTGTAGCCTTTCCTTGGAGAAGCCTCTGTATTTGAGGACGTCCACTCCTCGCCGGTTAAGCTAGCGTTCTCTGCCGAAGCATCGAATCCAGGCTAATTAGCATCTCCAGAGGAGCCTCATGTTTCAGGGACCACTCCTCGCCGGTAAAGCCGGCGATCACTGCCCGACGTCTGGCATGAGGAAAATAGCTAGAGAAATATTTAGTGTATGTGCTTTATCAGCTTTAATAGACTTAGTTTTTTCTTTATTCAATTCAATTTTTAAGAATTTGCGATGTTCGATGAACGAAGAAAATATTTGATCGCAGCTTTGTGTGCTATCTTGGTTGAACCATAATCTCAAAAGTAAAAAATGTAATGTAAAAATCAAGTATCAATTAAATTATATATTAATATTTTATTATGAATGTATTGTATGACGTATAATTAATCAATATAATGATTAGCTTATTACTGTACATTTGTTAACATTAGTTTGTGGAGAAATTGATAAATAACTACAAATAGAGAATTTATTGCAAAAAAATTTTTTTTTGGTCAATATTTCTGTCTCGACGAGATGCTTGCACTGTCTCGTCTTGTCTCAGTCTCGGCGTCACTTGGTCTCGTGGTAGGCCTACTCTTAACTGTGGCCAATCTGTCTTAAACATCTTTGAAACTCTGACCAGCTCAGAAAAGAGGCTTCCAAGGCCTCCAGCATTCTATTCATATACAATACAGAAGCTGGTAAAGTCTCCAGAGTTTTTGTGCTTTTATTCAGTTTATCAACTTTAGTATTAACGGATATAGTGCTATTGTTAACCCTGTTCTCTAGCTGAGAGATTTTATGGAGTTAAGAGTTCATTAAGCTTTTTATATTGTCAAGCGTAGTGCCTTCTACGGAATCCGTTTATTACAGTATGTTAGAAAAAGCAGATCAGTTGTCAACAGTGATCAAGGAGCTCTGAGGATCAGGACACTGTCTCTTCGACTGATGCGAGACTGGAGGTGATCCGTCAGAGGATAAGTATATATTCCGGCAACAGTGGTACACTCCCTGGGTATCAATTACTGGACGAGCCACACAAAAAACGTGGTAAGCCTTGCTGCAGTCCCAACAGTGGGAACTAGTTGTCACCGACTTCTGGTAGTAGTCACAATCGTCGAGACTCATGTTGCAGAAACCAGCACAAAAGGCAGATAAAGTTTAGGAGTGGACTCCGTGCAGTTAAAGCACCGAAATCTAGTCCAAAATGTAGAAGCACCACTCACTAACAGGCACAACAATTAACAGGCATAAGTTAAAAGCACAGCACGAATACCCTTAGACAATTCACTAATTTTTGAAAAAAGAAAATTTTAATAAAAACAATGGACTAGGTAGAGTTTATGTGTCATACGCAGCACACATAAACTGTACATATATAAATATATATATTAGTGGGGCTTCGCCTCCTGCGCGAACCTCACGCCAGTTCTCCAAGAATTATTTTATATCCACGAAACTAAAAATTAATAACTAAATATCTACAAAATGATGGACTTGTTAGTTGTGTAATCGTGTGTAACTAACAAGTGTTACTCATTTTGTTCTACTTCTCTTAATAATGTTTCGAACATCTCAATAAACTTAAAATATTTATGTAACCTACAATAACTAGAATATATACTTGAAATTGGAGTATTCAGAGATACGAATTTTATTATAAAGGCTTTCTTGTGATGGAAAAAAGTGCGTATGTGTATCGGAATATAAATTTAAATATCCATGAAGTAATATTAAAAATTATAATCTCGTAGCAGCAATATGTTACTTGGCACAGGAAACAAAATTATAAAATTTTCATTATTATGAAGTTACGAAATAAAAGGCCGTCCTATTCTTTAATTGTGTAAAATTAATTTTTTACCAAACTTCAAGATTTTCAAGACAAAAGCCAAACTTATAATGTACATAAAAATTTTTCAATGTATATTTTTTTTCAATGTAAGAATTGAAAAAAACAGTTTCGTGATAAATAAGTGATTTTCTGGTGTATTTACTTGTTTGAAGTGTAATTTTTAAGATCCATTTTATATTAAAGAAAAAAAATATTATGAGGAATTAACCTTGAAAAAAAAAAATAAAAAATTCATTAACGATATAAAATGTCCTGCCATACTATGTTTTCAATGTTTGCTTGTTTTTTCAAATCATTTTGTGTAAATATATTTTACGTCTTTATACCAATATGTACAGTTGACCATGAGAAAACAAAGGTCTTTTGTACCAAAATCCTCATCTATCGAAACTTTGACCTTGTGATATATTGATTGTCATAGAAAAAACTAGAACGAATGAAAACTGTTTTTTGTACATAATAAATTGTAAGGATGATTCACTACCGGTATTCAAAATGATTTCTCGTATGAAAACTTTATTACCACATTTCTTACCAGTTATTATTTCTGCTTCTAAATAACATTTGAACAATTTTGTTATTCGTAGTCTAGAACCATTGTACAAGCCATCGAATATACTGAAGTTTTTTATCAGCATATGTAACGGCCCCGCCGATTTGGGTTCGTAGAAGTTTTGGTAGAAAAGAAAGGGCACGCGATGGGGCAGAAGTAGAGAGAAAGGATAGTTAGATCAAATGGGATTGCGAGTGAGCCGGACGTGCAAGGAGAGTTAGGAAGCAGTGAAAGGCGTGAAGAGATTAGGGGCCTGGAAGGATGTGTCATTAGGAGCCCAAACGGCGAGGATAATCGTTGCTGGTATTAAGTATTGAGTCACCCAGGTGAGTGCTACCAACCCGATCCGGAATAATACTTGACTGGTGGGGACGCTCACCAGCTCTCCTATATCTGTGGGATGCGCCAATAGACCTTGACTTTACATTTTGTAGCCCTTTGGAAATAAAGTAAGTCCACTCTTCATTAATTGTGTGAAGTTCATATATTAGCTAGCAAGGTCTGCCTGCTGCTGAAGACGCGGAATCTGTATGCCGATTTTAGTTATAAACACATAGGAGACAGCAGTCTCACCACCGAAATTTATTATAACATACTAACATACTTAATTTTTAATTACAGACACACACACACATGCGCGCGCGTGTGCGCACATAATTTTTTATTGTTCAATTAATACTTTTAATTTAAGATACCTTTCTTTTATTTATAGTATTAAGAATCTTTTATTATTAATGCATGTAAATGTGTGTGTCGTCAAATTTAATAGTCACATGGTTATGGTACTATACCTGTCATTTAATGTGTAGCTACTCCACATATCAGGGACGTACGTGGCCTTGAGTTATAATCCAGTGGAGCACCCTATGCCCGGGCTTGACTACAGTGACATTAGGTAAAGTTAGCAGGTCGTTTGAACTGTATAATAAGGTAAAGCATCCAATACTCGACCACTCTACACAATTTTGAAGTTGATTGACCAAGAAAATAAAAATAATTATGAAAATTTAGTACTGCTATTATTGGACAGCATAAACAAACTACTTTTCTTCATAGTAATGCAAATCAAAAAGGATTGTCTTCTAAAATTTAATCACCTTTAAGAATTTACAAACGTACCTTTCTAACCCCAAAAGTCGATCACCTAATTTTTGATTTTTGCGCATGTGTAGATGACAAAATTTTACTTTTGCGTATGTGCAGATGACATAAATACTGTGGTCGAGTATTGGTGCATGGTCGAGTATTGGGCCCTTTACCTTATTATGAGAAGTGCCGTCGATAGTTCTCGGGCCTCATAAGCCTGGTCGAAATTACATATGGCAGGACATATAAATGCGTCCTGTTCTCTGCGTCATTTCCCCCCGTGCACCCCGTTACACATAACAGTAGTATCTACTTTTAAATTCAAAACATGTGGCGGTAATCTTTCATGTATATTATTCAGAGTTCTTATTGGAAAATTTATATTTATATTTTTATCAGTGCGATCACTATTTTGATGTTTTGCATAATTTATACTAAAATAAGTAGGTTCTGTCCCTTTAATAAAACTCAAAATTTTATTATTTTAAGCGTATGAAGGATCGTTATCAGTTGTTAAAATTACTTTGTTTAGGCAGCTTGTTATACCATCTCCATAAATTTAGTTCCATACGTTTTTAGTTTTCTGTCCCTAAGGATTTTCAAAAGACTTTATAGTTCTATTTCCTATGCTCATAAATAAGAATGAAAATTGTAAATCTGTATACTGTATATTATTTTTTAATTTCAAAATTTTGAAGTGTTTCCATAGAAATAATCACTTAATAGCTTCACTAATTATAGAACTTTTACTGCGATGCTTCATTACTAAAAGTATTCGTCAATAATTGTCTTCTAAAATGCATTTTCCACTGGATGGAAAACGATCATCACATAAATCTTTTTAAGTTTTATCGACTGTGTCCACAGCTTGTTAGGAATTATTGAAGCTTCGTCCCAGATAATGACATTTGCTTCTCACAATTTTTTTTCATTAGTTTCGTAGTCTACAAAAAAACGTCAAATGTTATTTAAATCTAATCGTAATCAAAATATTATAACTTGCCTTTCCTGTAGGTCATAAAGTTAAAGCATTTTTTGTCCAAGCCATAGATATACTTTTTTTGTTGATTAACAAAAAATGAAAAATTAATGTTTTGAACGAAAATGTTTTTCTAGAACCTCGTGGACTATAAATAAGATTATTAATAATTCATTAATATTTTTATTTGAATCACTTCTCAGTTTCATAGATCCTTGAAATTTGTTTCTTAATTAATTACAGTTTTATTTATCCTAATATCTTAAGATTTTATTGTATTATTTGGAAATGGTAGTCTACAATCATTACATGATTTTTCTTAGAGGTTCAATAGCTTAGTGGTTAGCGTGCTAGTCTTATACCTGAAGATACTTATGGGGTCGTGGGTTCGAGACCTGAGAAAAGACCAGGGAAAAAACAGTGGTACAATATATTAGGTGAAATAAGAACTAAAGAAAAAGGGAGCGGCGTTGGCTCAGTGGTGAGCGTGCTTGTTACTGATACAACGCAATTCTAGGGGTCGTGAATTTGATTCACGATTAATGCAGAATTTTTTCAAAAACTGTTTTCATCGAGAAAAGTTCCTACGTAACCCCGGCTGTTTCAGGGCGAGTTTTTCCGTTGAATTTTCCTCCAGAGTAATTTCAGGATTTTTTCCGTGCCCCACAGGTTCCCGGGCTTGGGTGAATGCGAAACAGTGTTAGGGCTATAGGTAGAGATTAGCGAACCCGATGACAGGCGTTGGGCAGTGATCGCCGGCCTTACCGGCGAGGAGTATAGGTAGAGATTAGCGAACCCGATGACAGGCGTTGGGCAGTGATCGCCGGCCTTACCGGCGAGGAGTGGTCCCTGAAACATGAGGCTCCTCTGGAGATGCTAATTAGCCTGGATTCGATGCTTCGGCAGAGAGCGCCAGCTTCACCAGCGAGGAGTGGACGTCCTAAAATACGAAGGCTTCTCCCGGGAAAGGCTACACAGTGGCGAGTGGACCTGATGAACCATTGGTGCAGACGGTGTCAACTTAATTGGCAAGGTATTTTACCGGAGATACTCGCACTATGCCCATGGATTTAGGTAGGATATGAAGAAAAGGGTTTGGAAATGGGCATTGGCAATACACCCTCACACATAGGTGGTGAGTGGGTGGCCCCCGCGACTAGACCAGTAGGCTGTCGTGGTAACCAGGTAAAAAAAAAAAAAAAAGTAACTGAAGAAAAAATTAGAAAGAAAGTTTATATTCTAAGACCAACTCTTAGTACTATAGATACTTTTTCACTGCCATTTATTTTATACAAAACACAATTTTCTTTAGTTGTAACTTTTACTATGACTGTCACTTAAAAACTCTACTTATCTTTTATATTATTTTAATAACTAACTCAAGGGAATGAAAAAAAAAATTTTTTGTGGTTTCGTGGGGCTCTATAATACGGTTCGAAAAAGTAAGTCACTTTTATACGCTGAAATGTTCACGGTTTTTTATCATTTCATAAGTATAATACACACATTATGTATATGCATACATATATATACATATATTTATACTAGTGGGGCTCACGCCCCCCTGCCCGCACTGCGCGCCAACCCCCCAACTTCCGAATATTGTGCATCAATACAAAGCAGTATCAATACAAAGTACAATTAGTAGTTACGTAGATGCTAGATATGTAAGTCCAATGGAAGCAGCTTGGAGACTTCAAGAATATCCAATTTGTGGTAGAAGTCATACAGTTGTAAATCTAGCTGTTCATCTTGAAAATAAACAAAAACTCATATTTGAAGAAAATAATATCAAAAATGTAATAAAAAATTATCAAACACCCCTTACAGCTTGGTTTGAATTAAATAAAGTAGATGATTTTGCAAAATCGCTAAAATATGTTAACATTCCAGAACATTACATTTTTGACAATAAACTTAAAATTTGGAAAAAAAGGAAAGTTACACTGAAAAATATTGCTATAGGTAGATTAAACATAGTATCTCCAAAAGATCATGAACGCTTTTTTTTAAAACTTATTTTAAATAAATTACATGGGGCTACATCGTTTGAAGACGTTAAAAAACATAATGGAATAACATATAAAAATTTCAGGGATACTGCAATTGCAATGGGTTTAATAGAACATGATTCTGAAATCGACAATATTTTTAAAGAAGCCATAACAATTATGTTTCCATACCAGTTAAGACAATTTTTTGCTTGGTTTTTGATTTCAGAAAACATTCAAGGAGATAAAATATGGAATAAATATAAAAAATATTTTACGGAAGACTTCGATAATGATAATAATAATTGTGCTCTTCTACATATTAATCAAATTTTGGTATCGGAAGGTAAATCATGTGAGTCTTTTAGTTTACCGACACCAACCATTAGCAACTATATAAATAATTGCAATATTGAGGAAATATCTTTCAGTAAAAAAATGTTCGATATAATGTACACAAATTTAAATGAAGATCAAAGAAAAATTTTTAAAACTATTTGTGAACAAGATGAAAAAGTATATTTCATAGATGGTCCTGGTGGATCCGGAAAAACCTACTTATATAAGACACTCATTTATTACTTTATTTCTAGAGGTAAAAATATTTTGTCAATGGCTTGGACAGGAATTGCATCTGTATTACTACCAAAAGGTATGACCAGTCATAGAACTTTTCGTTTACCTCTAGACTTAGATAATATTGAAAGTGTATTTTTAGAATTTGAAACTAAAAAAAAAAATTAAGGGAAGTTGATTTAATAATATGGGACGAGGCTTCTATGATTCCGAAAAAAGCTCTAGAAATCGTTGATAGAACGTTGAGAGACTTGTGTAATACAAAACTTTGCTTTGGTGATAAATTAATAGTATTAGGAGGAGATTTTCGACAAATCCTTCCAGTTATAAAAAACGGTAATAGAACTATAATAATAGAAGAAACTATTAAATCATCATTTTTATGGAACTTCTTCAAAATTTTAAGATTACAAAATAATATCCGTTCTAGTAATAACGAATTTTCAAAATTATTGTTAAGAATTGGAGAAGGGGACATAGAAACATTTAACATTCCTAAATCCTGGATAACAGATGATGTCTGTACCAAAATATTTGGTAATTACAGCAACTGTTTTGACAATAACGTGATACTAACTTCACATAATGAATATACTTTTTTTTTAAACAATAAGATTTTAAGTAAATTACATGGGGAAACTAAAACTTATTACAGCATCGATACTGCAACATATAAAGGTGTTGATAAATCAGATGATAATATTTATATAAATTTTCCCGTAGAAATGTTAAACAACATTCGTGAAGGCTTGCCACCTCATGAACTTAAATTAAAAATAGGTACAATAGTAATGTTAATTCGAAATTTGAGTATATCAGACGGATTATGTAACGGTACACGATTGCGAATTACTAAATTACTGAAGTATAACGTAGAAGGCGAAATAGTAACGGGAGAAAAAATTGGTAATAAAGTTTTCATTCCAAGAATTACATTAAATACTGGAAATACTTCATCATTACCTTTTATTTTATATAGAAAACAATTCCCATTAGTTGTAGCATTTGCTATGACTATAAATAAGTCTCAAGGTCAAAGTTTTGATAATGTGGGATTATACTTAACAAAACCTTTATTTTCTCATGGTCAATTATACGTGGCTTTATCAAGATGCAAAAATAAAAATGGAATTTTTGTTCAAGTCGATAGAGAAAACAGTTTAGAGATTGAAAATATAGTTTGGAAAGAAATTTTTGAATATAATAATGTATCTAATATTCATAACATGATTTAATTATTATTTTTTTATGTATAGGTAAAATTTATTAATTAATAATACATATCATGAATGTATATCGTGTTCATCTATTGTACCAATTTCAGCATTAATTTAAAACAAAATAGAAATGGACGTAAGTCTTCGTGGTTTCATTAGGCTTCATAAGATGACTCATAAAGTGATGCGAAACTTTCATTGTTTATATTAATGATACTCTAAATTTAACTTAAGTTTATGTACATAAAAAGAAGAATTGTGTAATAAAAGACTATATAAGTGATGATGATATAATAATTATGCGCACCAATATATGTGTATACATTATTTGGTTTCAAAATATTGTTAACTCCATATAAATTGGTTTTTAAACGTACTTAGTTGTATAAATAATGATGTTTTGCGCAACAACTCCCTATGAATCAATTCATGACTTTAAATTTCTTCTTGACGATAAAATAAATCATGGCAATAAGACAGTTTTGTACAAAGAAAACAAGGGATCCAGTAAATCGAAATACAATTGATTGTATTTAAGTTAAGCTGATTATAGTATAGTACAGTAATCTGTAACTATTTGATTAAATATTAAAACATACATAGTTATTATCCCATGAAGCCATACGTGGTTGAACCCCCTGGCTTGAATAAAGACTTATACCATACTTCTATACTATTCATTTAATATTTTGTGGGGGGGTGGTGGGGGATTTGTGTGGAATGCCCCACTGAGTTAACTATATAAAATAGGAAGATATATATACATATACACTAGTGGGGCTAACGCCCCCCTGCGTGCTTCACACGTTAACCCTCCACTTACAGATTGAGTAGACAAAATAACGACATTACTTGTTTATTTATGAATGCAGGCTGATAATTAGTTCAAAACAGCAGAATACGTTACTCAAAAAGTAGTTGATAAAACCTATGATAACATAAATATAAATTTTCCACTAGAATATTTAAATAATATCGCAGAAGATCTTTCACCACACGAATGAAAATTAAAAATAAATGCTATAGTAATTTTAATAAGAACTTTAAGTATATTAGACAGTCTCTGTAGAGGCACAAGTTTAAAAATAACAAAATTATTTAAGTATAATATAGAAGCAGAAATAATAACGGGAGAAAAAGAAGAAAGCAAAGCTTATATTCCTAGGATAACATTGAATACTGGTACCTCATCATCATTACCTTTTGTCTCCTATAGAAAACATTTACATTTGTATTAGCATGTTCTATGTTAATCAACGAATCACAAGGACAGAGTTTTGATTTCCTAGGATTGTTGATTAAAAAATCTTCATTCTCTTATGGACAGTCATTCGTTGCTTTATTAAGACAGAAGAATCCAAAAAGAATTTTTATTTAAATTGAATCCGAGAATAAAAAAGAAATTTAAAATATTGTTTAGCAAGAAATTTTCCTGTAATTCAAAAATATGTAACTTTAAAGATCGTCATTTTCAAACAGACGTATGTTGATTCATAAAAACCATGGAAAAAAAATATGTGAAAAAGGTGGAAAGGGTTTTAAAAGAACATATGGGTTAAAACGACGTATATAATATCACAAAATTTAATTAACAGAATGAATTATTGTTCCAAAAGCTTAATTGTGTTTGTCCAATTAACTATACCTTTTCCTGAATTCTGTCTTTTTGTAAATCAAGTCCTCAGGTAATCAAGAATTTTATATTTGGGTAAAGTACACATGGACCAGAAAGAGATTGAACCAGAAACAAATAATGGTACTTCCGAGACATATAGTAAGTAAGAGGAAGCGAATAGACAAAGAGAGACCTATGATTAGTGACTTGGAAAACCCTAAAAATGAGGTATGCCTTAGGCACTACATTACATATATTTTTTAATATTTCCCATTAACTTTCTGCTTTCTGCTTCCTGTACTCTTCAGTACCTAAAAAACAAATTATTAAACATCATTTTATGTAAGACTAGACAAGTAAGTATAGGTTATTTAGTCAGTCGTATTACACTATAATAAGGAATGGTAAGCTTACCATAGAGTATGGTATTTTTCCTTTTGNTTGGAAAGAAATTTTTGAATACAATAATGTATCTAATATTCATAACATGATTTAATTATTATTTTTTTATGTATAGGTAAAATTTATTAATTAATAAAACATATCTTGAATGTATATCTTGTTCATCTATTGTACTAATTTCAGCATTGATTTAAAACAAAATAGAAATGGACGTAAGTCTTCATGGTTTCATCAGGCTTTATAAGATGACTCATAAAGTGATGTGAAACTTTCATTGTTTATATTAATGATACTCTTAATTCAACTTAAGTTTATGTACGTAAAAAGAAGAATCGTGTAATAAAGGACTATATAAGTGATGATGATATAATAATTATGCGCACCAATATATGTGTATATATTACTTGGTTTCAAAATATTGTTAACTCCATATAAATTGGTTTTTAAACGTACTTAGTTGTATAAATAATGATGTTTTGCGCAACAACCCCCTATGAATCAGTTTATGACTTTTAATTTCTTTTTGACGATGAAATAAATCATGGCAATAAGACAGTTTTGTCCAAAGATAGGTAAAGACGGTATGATCACGGTCAGGTTCCAAAAAAGTGGTGTGGGGAGGCGGTGGGGCCATGAAAAAATTCGTGGGGGTCAGTGGCAGGGCCATAGGGGGTAGGTGGGGGAACGTGGGATGTTTTGAGAAAAAATACTATACAATATTT
>NW_019384269.1:814932-842025 GCF_000648655.2 Copidosoma floridanum | reverse complement strand
ATACAATTTTGGTCAATGGTTAATCGAAACAATTATGTAATTTTTTTATAACGTAATGCATAAATTGAAAGTACTACATGAAAAAATATTTAAATGTGAAAAAAAGTAGCAATTTATGAGTATCAGCAATTCTCTGGTAGAATATAATGAAACTATTTAAAAAATTTTAAAAAAGTACAACACTTTTAAAAATTTTACATCTTGTTACGTATCTCTTTATTTTTCCACGTATACAATAATAACAATAATGTATTTATCAAAGTAAAAATATGTAAATGATATAATATATAATATATTTAAGAGCACTTTTCTATAGTTACGTTAAAAGCAAATTAGCCCTATTAACTACGGGGAGACAAAGCTGCAGAGAATAAAAAAAAACAACGATGAAGTCAATTTATCTATGATTGAAAAATTTAATTCCAGACAATATTTTTTATCTCATTTTTATTTACATTTTGCACGAAAGTACCATTCTCAGTTTTGCATCTTGAAAAGGCAACGTATAATTGACAATGTGAGAACAATGGTTTTTTATAATATGGTTCTACCATATTAAAAGTTTGACCTTGTGATTTATTTATAGACATTGCAAAGCTTAAACTGAAGAAATTGCTTTCTGTATAGAATGAATGGTAATGAATACATATGTAGTCTATAGCCATTAGCATGTTGTGAGTATCATAAAAAAATAAAAATAGACTGCTTGTTCCAATCCTAAGATTCGCAAGTATACAAACGACGTTTTTAGTAAAACTTGCTCGTGACATAGATGAACGAATCTCGTTGTAGTGGTGCCCCTCATGCCTCAAGAGTACAAGATCTACTTCCGAATGAAAATTAAAAGAAGACGTATACTGAGGCCAAGCTTGGCTGCCATGCCGCCTACCTGGGCTGCAGCTTGGCACTTTACTTGGCCTACAATGCTCATAATTTAATAAATAAAATAAAGTAGTTATATAAAATCACACAACTCTCATTTTGGGATAGAGTATTGATGGGTTGACGTGCAGGGGGCGAAGCCCCACATATATATATATATATACTGTAAAAATGGTGACTTATGCGGACATTATTATGTAAAAAAAAGGTTATAACAATCTTTTTCCAAACAATATTTTCTATTTCTGTACTTTTTTACCTTTCTACTCCCTCTAGCCTTCTCTTATAAGGAGTCAAAATATTCTTTATTCGCATTTTGCATATTGATAAAGCCACATGTAATTGACCATGAGTAAAGAAGAATTTTTTAAAAATATTAACCTACATTATCAAAACTTTGACCTTGGGATTTGTTTATTGTCATAGCAAATGCCACGACGATTGGAAATTGTTAACGATACAAAATAAACGGTAATACTGAGGAGTTTTCTGTGTCCAAAGTTATTCTTGGAATAAAGACTCTATTTCCAATTTTCTCTCCAGTTATTATTTCTCCTTCTATATTATACTGTAATAATTTTCTGATTTGTAAACGTGTTCCATTACAGATTCCATCTGATATACTGAAATTTCTCTGCAACATCACTATTGTATCAATTTTTGGATTTAGTTCATGAGGTTGTAATCCTTCACGAATATTGTTCAACATTTCCAACAGAAAATTGAAATAAATATTATCGTCTGATTTATCAACCCCTTCATAAGTTGCGTTATCTATACNATATTATAATATGGAATAAAGCATCAATGATTCTAAAGAAAGCTTTTTAAATAGTTGATTAAACTTTAAAACATTTGTGTGATGATGATTTACATTTTGGAGAAAAAAAAAATGATATTAGACGGAGATGTCAGAAGAATTTTACCAGTTGAAAAAATATTTTCAAATTAACTATTATAAAGGAAATAATCAAGTACTTTAGTTTATGAAAACACTTAAACATTTTTGAAATTAAAAAAAATTAAAGATCACTGAATGAAAAATTTTCTTCGTTATTACTAGATATAGATGAAGATAAAATCCATTCATTTACAATACCATACGAATGGAAAATGAACGACTTTTTTAGTAGATTTTTTTATAATGGGGGAGGGTGAGGCAGGGTGGGAAAGTTTTTCATAGTCAGATTAGGCTCAAAAATGAAAAAAAAATAATAATAAGGAATGGCGGGAAAGATTGGAGAAGCTTGGATAAGAGTAAAGCAGCGTGGTGAAAGATGGGGAAGCAAATAGTAAGGTATAGTGAAAACAACTATATAATATAGGAAGATATATATATATTTTTTTATTTAAAATATGTATTATAAAAGCACGTAATGTCAGGATATGTCTTAATCTCCCAATATTCTATCTAAAAATTATTATTTTCAAGAATGTTGTTATTTGTTTCATTGAAAAGTGGTGTACATAACATAAATATTTTACTTATTACAACGTAAATTTAACTTGAAGATTATAAATCTATTTAAATCTTAATAAGTGGAAAAATTGAAAAAAAATACGTGTCCCTTATGACATTCTTGGGGCAAACATCCGATACTGTCTATAAGGAGACTGTTTCCTAATTTTCTTTAGTTAGTGTCACTGTAAGACCTTTAATATCCGAAAAATCAGTTAAATATTTTCCCCACGTATCATATCCTGGAACACATTTGACATTATGAACATACAATTAAAATTGATTTATAAAATATAGATTTCTGACGACCTTACAAAGAAAATTAGAGCAAGAGTCACTTAAATTGAAAGTAATACTTGAATCTTATACATAACAAAAGAGTCATACATATATAACATATAAAAGTGTAAACTGCGGTAAATTAGGGAGAGCAGCATTATAAAGTTTCTAAGAAATTATCACATGTTTGTCGTTAATTTTTACTAAGTTACTCTCTTTTATTACAGTCGCAATTTTATAAACCATCTGCAATAGCCTAATTTGTAATTTTCTTAAATTTTTCTACTTTTTCAAATGTAATGCGACTTCCTCTCCAACGACTAGCAAATAAAAATAAGTTGATCAAATGCTACTAATATTTTTAAAGCACATTTGCAACAAACAGTGAATTAAAATTTCCCATAAATAAAACTAGGTTAACAATTAATAATAAACGATGACTATCGAGAAGCGTCTCACTACTGTTACTACAAGGACGTTGAAAGACGTGAAGGGGCAGTGGGTGGCTTGGTCCAGTCTTAATTTTGTTAAAATAAAGTTAAAATGAGACAAATTTTTTCTTTAATTTGTGGGGTGGCAAAAGGAGCATGCAGTAGAGGTACGGTGGGGGTCATTCAGGGGTGCCGTGTAGCATTGTGGTGAAGATTTTATTGATAATATTTATAATCATGCTTTTTCACACATTAATCAAATTTTTTCATTGGAATATAAGTCTTGTAAATCAGTCAGTTTACCAATTCTTGTAAATATTTAATCAAAGAAAAATGATGATCTCCAGGAGATTGCGTTTTGTACCAAAATGTTTAAATATTTTTATTGTCAATTTAATCTAGATCAAAAAAATTTCTCATATAATGTATGAAAAAATAGATAAAATTATATTTTTATGGTCTTCGTGATTTAGGAAAATATATTCTAATACAAGACCTTAAAATATTGCATTATTTCTCTTGTTGAATAAATTTTTACGATGACGTGGACTCATGTTGCTTTAATTTTATTTCCTAAAGGAATGACCAGTCATAAAACTTTTCATTCATCATTAGATTTGAATAATGTTGACCGTTCATTACTCGAACCGAAATCAGAAAGAAATTAAAAGAAGTGGATTGAATAACTTAGGATAAGGCTTCAATGATGAAAAAAAGGCATTAAAAATAGTTGACATACCTTAGCATGATTTATGTAACACAGACAGAAATTAGAATTAAATTAACAATTTTAAGTGAAGATTTCCGTCAAGTTGGGACAGTTTTAAAATAGTATATTACGATACGAGTGCGCGAGAAAGGCGATTGACGCACCCGTGTCAATCATCTAACCTCTCGCATGTGTGGTGTATACAATTTTCCGATACATCTCGATTTACACACGCGACTCACAACTCGTGCTGCGCACTCATGCGAGTGCGTGTGTACGTCGAAATCTTTAGAGCCACATTAGATGGCTCATAATTCTCGTTCCCCGCGCACGGCGTGTTTGCAGCTGACATTATAACTGATGGAAAAATTGCAAAAAAGATAACTTTGAATACTGGAAATACATCTTCATTGTCCTATGTTTTTTACTAAATACAATTTCCTTTAGTATTTGCCTCTTGAATGAGCATAATATGATAAATTAATAAATCTCAAGGCCAGAGTTTTGAAAAAGTTGGTTTATATTTAAAAAAAAATGTGTTCTTGCATGGTCAATCGTATGTGGCTTCATTAAGATTCAGAAGTAAAAATGGATTTTCAATTTCAATTGATCGTGATAATAAATTAAAATAGAAAATATAGTTTTGGAAGAATTTTTTTTCATTTCATTAAATTGTATTTAATAAACAAATTTTGCATTAGTATAACTTCATCATATAGTAGAATTAAAATTTCTTAGTAATATGATCAATATACTTATTGAAAATCCTATAAAAAATCATAAGCAATATCCCATAGGTGGTGTGAAAATTTTCTAAACAGTTTATTTATGTGAATTGAACATGATCATTTAATTTGAGATAACGGCGAAAAGTAACGAATTTTTTAACGCAAGCTCTTACCTATTGTGTAAAGCATTGGTGGTTTTTAAGAAATAATACCTAATTATAATAAGGGAGAATATTATATAACTGTATAGAGGTTCGATGGGGGGCCTATGAATAGATTTTTCTAAAAATTGTGCAAAGCAGTGGGGGGCTTAGAGTTTTTCGAAAAATTGTGCTAGTCGGTGGAGGCCTCCAGTATATCTCTACAAATTGTGAGGGGTCAGTGGGGAACTGCTTCTTTTTTGTTACCAAGAGATAAGACAAGTTACAGAGTTCTTAGACTACCTTTAGATTCAAATAATATTGAAACAGCATTTTTTGAACGTGAATCCGATGAATCCNTTTTTCTAGAACCTCGTGGACTATAAATAAGATTATTAATAATTCATTAATATTTTTATTTGAATCACTTCTCAGTTTCATAGATCCTTGAAATTTGTTTCTTAATTAATTACAGTTTTATTTATCCTAATATCTTAAGATTTTATTGTATTATTTGGAAATGGTAGTCTACAATCATTACATGATTTTTCTTAGAGGTTCAATAGCTTAGTGGTTAGCGTGCTAGTCTTATACCTGAAGATACTTATGGGGTCGTGGGTTCGAGACCTGAGAAAAGACCAGGGAAAAAACAGTGGTACAATATATTAGGTGAAATAAGAACTAAAGAAAAAGGGAGCGGCGTTGGCTCAGTGGTGAGCGTGCTTGTTACTGATACAACGCAATTCTAGGGGTCGTGAATTTGATTCACGATTAATGCAGAATTTTTTCAAAAACTGTTTTCATCGAGAAAAGTTCCTACGTAACCCCGGCTGTTTCAGGGCGAGTTTTTCCGTTGAATTTTCCTCCAGAGTAATTTCAGGATTTTTTCCGTGCCCCACAGGTTCCCGGGCTTGGGTGAATGCGAAACAGTGTTAGGGCTATAGGTAGAGATTAGCGAACCCGATGACAGGCGTTGGGCAGTGATCGCCGGCCTTACCGGCGAGGAGTATAGGTAGAGATTAGCGAACCCGATGACAGGCGTTGGGCAGTGATCGCCGGCCTTACCGGCGAGGAGTGGTCCCTGAAACATGAGGCTCCTCTGGAGATGCTAATTAGCCTGGATTCGATGCTTCGGCAGAGAGCGCCAGCTTCACCAGCGAGGAGTGGACGTCCTAAAATACGAAGGCTTCTCCCGGGAAAGGCTACACAGTGGCGAGTGGACCTGATGAACCATTGGTGCAGACGGTGTCAACTTAATTGGCAAGGTATTTTACCGGAGATACTCGCACTATGCCCATGGATTTAGGTAGGATATGAAGAAAAGGGTTTGGAAATGGGCATTGGCAATACACCCTCACACATAGGTGGTGAGTGGGTGGCCCCCGCGACTAGACCAGTAGGCTGTCGTGGTAACCAGGTAAAAAAAAAAAAAAAAGTAACTGAAGAAAAAATTAGAAAGAAAGTTTATATTCTAAGACCAACTCTTAGTACTATAGATACTTTTTCACTGCCATTTATTTTATACAAAACACAATTTTCTTTAGTTGTAACTTTTACTATGACTGTCACTTAAAAACTCTACTTATCTTTTATATTATTTTAATAACTAACTCAAGGGAATGAAAAAAAAAATTTTTTGTGGTTTCGTGGGGCTCTATAATACGGTTCGAAAAAGTAAGTCACTTTTATACGCTGAAATGTTCACGGTTTTTTATCATTTCATAAGTATAATACACACATTATGTATATGCATACATATATATACATATATTTATACTAGTGGGGCTCACGCCCCCCTGCCCGCACTGCGCGCCAACCCCCCAACTTCCGAATATTGTGCATCAATACAAAGCAGATAGTATTAAGAATCTTTTATTATTAATGCATGTAAATGTGTGTGTCGTCAAATTTAATANTCAAACTTTTTGTTGTTTAGAATGTTATCAATAAAAAAATAATATATACCTCGTTTCTTTAAACATAACGAAGAGTTCTAAGAAAAATTCTCAACGCACCACAATAGTACCTTTTAGGTGGCGTGGAAATTTACTGATTAATATATAACTAATACGGATATTGCTAAAATTCTTAACGATGTAGATTAACTTTTCTTTCTCACGAAATTCTGGGCACCAACCTCTTCCCACTAACAGATAAAATTTAAAGACTCTCCTTTTCAGTTAGAACAGTAGAGGGTTGGTGCGCGGAGGGTGCAGGGGAGCGAAGCCCAACTATTATATATATACATATATTCCTATATTATATTGTTATTTACAAGGGGCTGTCCACACACCTCCCTCCTTGGCTTCCCGCACTATTATTCAACCCCCCCCCAGCCCCCCTTAAAACAAGGGAAAATTGCATATTTTTCAATGGAAAATTAACCCTATAAAATTTTTGATTTAACCCCCTCAACCCCCCTCGCCATCCCTTGATTTGTTTTGTGCCTACTTATCCCCCTTATTCTCTTTTTATGCTTTTCTAAGCCCCCCTCGCTCCTTCTTAAAACCAAGCACAATTTCTTTTATTTTAATGTGAAACTAACCCAATAAAATTCTTGATTACCCCTTCTCATCCCCTTTTACTCCCTCTTAATTTGTTTTAATGCCTGATCACTCCCCCAACCCCTCATTCTCTCCTTACGCTTTTTTACCTTCCCTCTAGCCTTCTCTTATAAGGAGTCAAAATATTCTTTATTCGCATGTGAGATTTATTAAATACAATTTTGGTCAATGGTTAATCGAAACAATTATGTAATTTTTTTATAACGTAATGCATAAATTGAAAGTACTACATGAAAAAATATTTAAATGTGAAAAAAAGTAGCAATTTATGAGTATCAGCAATTCTCTGGTAGAATATAATGAAACTATTTAAAAAATTTTAAAAAAGTACAACACTTTTAAAAATTTTACATCTTGTTACGTATCTCTTTATTTTTCCACGTATACAATAATAACAATAATGTATTTATCAAAGTAAAAATATGTAAATGATATAATATATAATATATTTAAGAGCACTTTTCTATAGTTACGTTAAAAGCAAATTAGCCCTATTAACTACGGGGAGACAAAGCTGCAGAGAATAAAAAAAAACAACGATGAAGTCAATTTATCTATGATTGAAAAATTTAATTCCAGACAATATTTTTTATCTCATTTTTATTTACATTTTGCACGAAAGTACCATTCTCAGTTTTGCATCTTGAAAAGGCAACGTATAATTGACAATGTGAGAACAATGGTTTTTTATAATATGGTTCTACCATATTAAAAGTTTGACCTTGTGATTTATTTATAGACATTGCAAAGCTTAAACTGAAGAAATTGCTTTCTGTATAGAATGAATGGTAATGAATACATATGTAGTCTATAGCCATTAGCATGTTGTGAGTATCATAAAAAAATAAAAATAGACTGCTTGTTCCAATCCTAAGATTCGCAAGTATACAAACGACGTTTTTAGTAAAACTTGCTCGTGACATAGATGAACGAATCTCGTTGTAGTGGTGCCCCTCATGCCTCAAGAGTACAAGATCTACTTCCGAATGAAAATTAAAAGAAGACGTATACTGAGGCCAAGCTTGGCTGCCATGCCGCCTACCTGGGCTGCAGCTTGGCACTTTACTTGGCCTACAATGCTCATAATTTAATAAATAAAATAAAGTAGTTATATAAAATCACACAACTCTCATTTTGGGATAGAGTATTGATGGGTTGACGTGCAGGGGGCGAAGCCCCACATATATATATATATATACTGTAAAAATGGTGACTTATGCGGACATTATTATGTAAAAAAAAGGTTATCATTATGAGGACTAAATCGTACTTATGTGGACTGTCGTCATAACTTTTTAATGTTATTAGTATATATTCAAAAAGCATGTAAAGTCCTCATAAGTCACCTTACGTAAAGATATGTGTGTGTGTTCATGTGTGTGTGTGTGTGCGTGTGCGTATATGTGTGCTACTTACGGTAAATGTAGCACTTATTATCACTAATACTACCATAACGTTACTTCTATTATTATTATTATTATTATTATTATTATTATTAATACTATTACCACAACGCACCGACCGTTTATTTAACCAAGCATTAAATCNTAAAAAAATGTTCGATATAATGTACACAAATTTAAATGAAGATCAAAGAAAAATTTTTAAAACTATTTGTGAACAAGATGAAAAAGTATATTTCATAGATGGTCCTAGTGGATCCGGAAAAATCTACTTATATAAGACACTCATTTATTACTTTATTTCTAGAGGTCAAAATATTTTTTCAATGACTTGGACAGGAATTGCATCTGTATTACTACCAAAAGGTATGATCAGTAATAGAACTTTTCGTTTACCTCTAGACTTCGATAATATTGAAAGTGTATTTTTAGAATTTGAAACTGAAAAAAAAAATTAAGGAAAGTTGATTTAATAATATGGGACGAGGCTTCTGTGATTTAGAAAAAAGCTCTAGAAATCGTTGATAGAACGTTGAGAGACTTGTGTAATACAAAACTTTGCTTTCGTGATAAATTAATAGTATTAGGAGGAGATTTTCGACAAATCCTTNAAAAAAAAAAAAAAAAAAAAAAAAAAAAAAAAAAAAAAAAGATGAGTGGTGCCTAGCATTAGTAAATATTACTAATATTTTATCTTGATGTTAATGTTATGTTATTAGAAAAGTTCGTAAAATCTGTATGTAAAAGGGAAAAAAGGTCATGAGTAACTAAGTCACTTTTCCTTTCCTCGACGCGTGTAAGACAAAAAATTGGATGTGGGAAGTCCCAATTTTTGAGTGGAACAGAGCAGCTCTACTTTTACGTTCGCTACTTTTTATAAAAAGGCTGGAAGGCTCTTACATAGGAGGAAAATGAAGAGTTTTTACTTTTATCCTTTGAATGATAGGCTGGGTCACTAGAGGCCGTCTCTGCTACCACATGGTCCTCCACAAGTGCGGTTCATTTTTTATTTGGACATAAGTCTGGCTCAACCACCTTGCGCTGGTTTTTTGCGTGTACAATTCTAAGAATCAGAATAAAAGTAAGTTTATTTAATCATTATTAACTTTCTAACTTTTCTTACTTACTGCGCAGATATAACCTCTAGGGCATACACTATTACTTAAAAGACTAGTGGTAGCCTTTAGACTTCTTGGGAATAAAAAAGCGGGTTTTCTGCGTTAACTTTGAGGCATGCACCTCTACTCAAGACGGTAGTGGTAGCCTCTAGATTGCGAAACAAACCATCTCTGTTTTCTACTATAGTATATACCGCTGCTTCAGATAGTAGCGATAAACTCTAGGCGCATCGCAAGAGGTTGAACATAATTATTGAGTGTGCACCATTGGTCATTACAGCAGCCACTCTGAACGGTTAAAAATTTGATCCCCTACTTAAAATAATAAGTGCTCTAGTTCAAATACCTTGCTGCGTACTCTTAACGATTCCTTAGCTCCGCGTCCCATCTACCCGCCCTGTGTACATCCTGGGTTATCAAGCGCAAGCTTGGACCCAAATAAAACGTCGCGCTGACGTAAGATTTATTTAATAGTCATTAAAGTTACACTCTGTAGTCGCGTTACGCACAAGAGGAAATCAACGGTTAACAAATTTTTACCATCAAAAAATATGTGACGGAATTAAAATTTTAATTTTAATTCCAAAAAAAAAAAATTTCTACCACATTCGAACTCGCACCCTCGTTCATAACAGCCGAGAGCCGTATCTTGTTACTCGTGAGGTCTCTTTGAGAGGAGGTTACCTTTCACTTTTCTTATCCTGTGGTTCCTCACTTATTTTTAATTACTGTATTCATTTGTTATTTATTGATTAGTTTATTTTTAAATATTTATGTCACTCCCATCAGTTTTTGAATTTTTGAATCAATAAGTAATTATTTATTCAATGCTATCCAGCAGAGTTTTACAATATTTTATATATTTTTATTATTGGTTTATTTGTGCGAAGTTCTATGCTTAAATTATTTGGTTTTCAATGTGTCTTGTTATTTCAGGATTTCTTTATTCGTGAATAAAGGGCTTTTTTGAGTTATGGAACATTAAGTGACATGTATTATTATTCAAAGATTTTTTCTAAGCCTTCTTCTAGATTTATGTCGTGGGTGTCATATACGCGTCTAGATGAGTGTGTGAGCATACGTAACAGGTACGAGCGCAACGTTAGAGATATCAGCGTAGAAAGTTCTTTTGAAACAATGGGATGATCGATTAAAGTGGACAGTCTCGTATTGGCTACCCTGGCAGCACGTCGTTCCATGGCTATACTTCGTTCTTTTCTTATTTTTATAACGTATTCTTTATGATTGTTTATTTATTATTTATTAAAATATTCATGGAAACCATACCCGTATGTGATCAATAAAACGATATTTGCACCACCTTGTACCACCAGAAGTACTTCCTGAGTTTTTCGTATTTTCAGTCACTAGGTCTTTTCAAGGTCCTCCACGTTTTTATCTTAGAAGTTTTTCTCCCTCCGTTTCTGTTGCCTTATTTGCGTCTTTATTTTTTGCGTTCATGAATCAGGTATCTTGTTCACTTACTCAGAGACTTTCTCCCAGTCTTTAATCGTGTTTTTACCGTGAAGTTCTCCGTCTACCAGTTTTTCATTGAACCGCATGTATTGACTTTGATAAAATTCTCTGGATTGCGGACAAAGTAGAATATATCCCATCAGTATGTATCCTCATAAGATAACTTTAATACCAATGTTCTCGACTTTTGATCCAGCATTTCACTGGATCTTATCATATGTTAAGTAACTAAATTTTTCTATTTGTGTAACATGTACAGAAACAGGCAGAGCAAACCTTTGTATCGGTATGTTTAAGTCGATTGAATTGTGAGGCGTACGATTGTATGCACATACAGCAGTGCTTAGGGCTATGTCGCACATATTCTTCACACCAAACATACACTTCTTAACTTTTTTTTAATGATCTGGTTATAAATTTCTGACAGTCCGTTGTGCTTGGGAGTATCTGTACTGGCTAATTGGAATGTATCACCCGATTGCTTGAGCACTTTCATCGTGAATCATTTTGTTAATTTGCTGCCTTGACCTTTTATTGAATAACATTTTTATATCGTAGCCAAGTAGGTTACTAAATAAATTGCATCTGAATGCATAACTTGTAGTGGTTCTGTAGCCCTAGTTTTAATACATGAAAAAGGCAACTTATTTAATTTTTCTGATATATGAATTTTTTATCGCACTATCTGATCATTTTATTTCATGTCCTTCAAGTTAGGAAACTGTTTTTAAAACTGTTTGAAATAATGTAAAATGTCATGCCCTAATGACACTTGTCAGCTCATCCCAGAATCTTATACTTGGAATTTTTTGTACATTTATTGTATGTTGCATGTAATTAAACCGATATAAGCCTTCGCACTTGAAGATGCGCTTTTCTCATAAGCATTTGAGAACAGACTGGCGAACTATCTTTGTTTTTGTTATGAATATTATGGTTCTTGCTACCACTGTTAGTACTTTTACCATTTGAATTTGTCATTACTACTAGTCTTATCATTATCTTCTGATTTGTCTGTTTTTTTCATTTCTTTTATTTATCATTATTCTTTTTTATGCATTTATCATGTTTGATTTTTTGTCCATGTATAAATTTTGTGGTTCGCTCGTACCTGTTTAAACTGCTTCGTTTTTCTTGTTGTATGTTCTCTTTATTTCATCTCCTTTTGGGGCAATTTTACTTCTCGTGGTCAGTGATCAACTCGCCATAGTAATTGCACAAAGTTTTCTGTGCCCCGCAGCTTATACTTTGTACTGATAGGTCCGTAATCTTTACCAACCATGCTTGTCGCAAATAGTTATATTTTTAATAGTTTACAATTAATGTGTTTGATATTTATATAAAAAAATTATTAGTGAAATTCGTTACGTGTATCTGAAGAGAGGGGATAGACAAAATGACGCCAACATGAATAATGGTTACTAAATAAAGCTTTATGTATCACTGATAGTATCAAAAACACAACTTGGTAATGCTGAATGTTTCGACAAAAAATTGTAGTGTAACTTTTGTACATTTCTTTAATGTAGAATTCATTCATGTACACGGTGTTTAGGAATTGTGCATTGAACGTATGATTTACTATCTTTTATTCACTAATCATTTCCTGTATGATACAACATTAAGCAAATTAAGGGCTTAGAGTTCGCCAGTTTAGACTGATAGGTGTTGCATTTTACATTTTGTCACTATCTCTAGTTATTTTCAAATTCTGCTATCATGTTAGCAGACAAAAAAACCATATTTTAAGATTGTAAGAGTAAAGAGGCATTAAATTTACTGCATTTTTAGATTTTAAGGCTTTGATGGATATAACTTACAAGATTTTAGAGTTGTAATGATTTAAAGTTCGCTACTTATACAATTAATACCTAAAAAAAAGTTTAGTTCATTAAACTTATGGAACTCAATGGATATAAAAGCTATGAAAGCTTGAAGCTTAAAACTATTCAAGTTCGAGATCTTACACTCGCAGTGAAAACCATGAAGTTTAATTTCTAATAACTTTTTAAGATTAAAATGATTTATAAAATTAAAACGCGACTGTAACCTTAAAGTAACAAAATACAACAGTAGTAACTATGACACAAATCATTACTGAACACAGATATCGCCATTTTTTTATGTTCATGCTACTTATTTATCATACAATACTCAGTACATTCATATTTTGTGGTTTTTGAATTAGAATTCTGAGAATGTACATACTAAAAGCATGTATCCTTACCCTTCTTTGGTTTTGAGGTTATAAGAGCTTACAGTGTACATTTTATTGAATTTCTTGGTTATAAATACTCAATGCATAAGAGTTGCTTAATTTTTTTATTGATCATATTTAGGCCATTCAGTAATCAAATAATCGATGAGGATACTTGAAAAGTCAGCAATACCGAGTATACTACTATGAGCAACATTCGCAGATTAATATCATCGATGAACACTAATTTTGCAATAAATTCTTTACAAAATGTTTTAAAAATTTCATGCAGTTATTGTAAACTAAAAGTTAAAGCCTAGCTGTAATTATTGAAAAAACGATAGTTATATCAGGTGAAAATTCTAAAAACTATTTTTCAATTATTTTTGAATGAGTTAAAAATTGACTGAACCTTATATTGTGGGGTTCAAAAGTTTTCAGTTCTAGGGTCTCAGAGTTTAAAAACTTGAGTTATGAAGTTAAATTAGCTTTGATGTAAAATTTTTATCCATAATTGTTTCAGTAATTCAATTACTTGTTATGACTCCATAATTTTATAAATAATAATTAATAGTCTCAATTAGTACTAACAACTATTAACAGTACTACGTGCAAGTTGGTATCATGAAAAAAGAACTTGTTTTGCAATAAATTGTTGGTTAACGATCTATAAAAAAAACTAAAAACCAATTTTAAAAAGAACACTGAAAAAGCCAATTAGTTAAACCAAGAAAATGATTAGATAGTAAGTTTTGAGAAATAATGTTTCAGTTATTTGAAGAAATAAACTCTTTTGCTTTGTGTGCTCTAAAATATACATCCCTTATGAAGATGTACATATATAGTTGTATTCTTAAAGATGTTTAATCCCTTGATATAGTCTATGCGATGCTCTCTATAGCTTAGTATGTCGGCTGTCTTTCTTACTCTCCTGTGATGACATAACCTTTTGTGGTTTTTACCTTGCTTGTTACTTAATTTCTTTTCTTGCAAGGACCTTCGAAATGTTCAATAAAATTAAATACGATCATTAGATATTGTTTTATCAATGATAAAATTTTTATCTAAAGCTCATTGTTAACCAGCAAAGTAAATGCAATAAAAGCACTTATAAGGACGACAGCCAACAAGCCTACATGCAAAAATTAGTTAAATATGGATAATAATTACTCGGTTCCTAAGAACCCTCGAGCCTTCAAATTTTGACAGTGCCATTTTCATGACTTTATTTATTTGTAAATAAATTTTTATTAATTCCTCATTGTTCGTTCTGTAACCGATAAAACTCCCTTAGGTGCCCCAAACAGTTTAAAAAGACAGGGACAAGAAAGTCTATCATATTTAATAAGCTTTCTGTTTCTCTTTAATAAAATTTTAATTGCTATTACAATGTTTTTTGTAATAAATTATTTACTTTTTTGTGTTATAGATTGTATGAAAAATTAGGTCAACACAACAATGCAGCAGCAGCATATGTTGATTTTGTTACAGACGAATGTAAAAATTCAGATAGAGCCGAATTAAGCCATGCTTACAAATTTTTAACCCAATATCACTTAAAACTTAATGAGTTAGATGACGCAAATCATTATGCTCAAAAATGTTTACAATATGATGAAACAAAAGAAGAAGCCAAAGCCTTCTTAAGAACTATTGCTCAAAAAAGGATTAAAGGGGAAGATAATTTAATGATGGTATGTATGCACTAATTTTTTAAGTACTTCTAAATTAATTTTTTTTGTTTTGTCACCTAGGTGGAATACATCAATGAAACGAATGCAATAAATGAAGATAAACGTCACATATTGGTAAATATTTTACTATTACAAAGTGGTGATCAACGACAATATTCCGTACCTCAATGCAAACATAAAAGGGAAAAGTATTTACATAAACTTTTAGTTGATAAAAATTTACACCTTACATGGACTGTGGCTGATTAAATTGGGAACAAGGTAATTTCAAAGAAAAATGTGTGTCCCGGTCATTTCCGTCAAGAAAATTATATATCAAGTAAACGTTTGATCACAATTTGAATTTAAGCCAAAAACACTTGGTTATAAATATTACGGACTTGGTGGTGCTACCAATTTTAATTTTGTATTTTAGATGTAAAAAATAATCGACGAATTCTTACGAAAAGTATTAATGAAGCTTCCTCTTCACGTTACCTACCAGGCTTTTACGAGTAAATAAGAGACTTTCTGCAAAAAATAATTAAAATAGAAGATTGGGCTTAACACTGTCAAATAAACAATATTTATTATGTTACCTTAACCACTTCTGCAATTCTAGGTTCTGGACGCAAGCAGTGCGATCTTTTTTTTTTCTTCTTCTTTTTGTTAATTTTTTATAGAAAAAGTGTATTATTTAGAAAACTAACGAGAAATTTTAACTAAAGAAATATTTCAGTGTTTTTTCTCAAGATTTGTTGATTAATTTTTGCATGTAGAATGTGAAATTTGAACCAATTACAGTATCAGTCCACAGTGTTACCTATCGAATACATTTCACTCTAATTTAATGTACTTCATCTTCATTAAATAATATAACTTTTAGATATTGAAAGTGATCGATGATCCGTTGAATATAACTTATAACTAGTGACGAAAGTGATTGACTTTACGAAAGTGACTGAAGCTCACGCATGTGTTTGAGATCACCTACGTTTCAATTCAACAAGCTACAGTCTATTGAAGTCTCTCTTCTGTGATTGAATTGAGATATGGAGCATGAACAATTGATCTTTTTTATTTGTGTGGGTGTTGTTTTTTTCTATTTTTAGCTAAAGTAAAGGACCCAGTAGTTGACAAGGACCCAGTAGTTAATAAGTCCTTTGCTTATGAATTGAAAATCTAACCTAACACACACACCATGAAGTTTAATTTCTAATAACTTTTTAAGATNAAACCAAACACTGCTCTCCTAAAGCATCCCATTTCAGTTTTCATCACGAAAGCGGTAAAGTAAAGGACCCAGTAGTCAATAACGACCCAGTAATCGATAAGTCCTATGCTTATGCATTGAAAATCCAAGCTAACCTACGTATATATTAATACAAAATACGTGGTTATCGACTACTGGGTTTGTTATCGACTACTGGGTTCGTTATCGACTACTGGGTCTTTTACCTTAGGGGCTTAAATAAACATTGCCGTTTGTCATTACTTCAAGGATGGTCAGAGTACTCTTTAGTGAAACTGATGGTAGGCGCACACACGCAATTTAGTTATTGAAATTTTTAAAAGTCGATAGAATTGAAGGATGCACAAGGCAAGTAAACTTTTAGTTAAACTTCCCTTTTTCTTTTTCTATCCGCAAAGTTATAATTAATGATGCAAGTCTTTGTGTGTGAATGTGTGCCTGCGCGTGCGTGTTTACCATGTATACATGTGGAATACAATATGCGCTATGTATTCAGAGTATAAAATTATCGTACATCAAGTAAAAAATGAGAGACCAAAAAACACCCTTTGCGTTTTTTGAAGGGTATGGGAGTATTAAAGAGCACATTTTTATTTATGATAAAATGACGATAATATTACTTACGAAATAATAAGTAATGATCGATCTAAAAAAGTAAGTGAGGTATGCTAATAATAAAAATTAAAACAGGTTTTTATGAAGAGGAAAGGAAAAATAAGGTACCCAATCACAACGGTGTTAAACGACGTTACAACATGACCTCAATTTCTTTTTTTTTGATACAACTTGTTGAAAGTGAGGTTAAATTTATTTTAAAAATAATGGCACGTCATGAATATTAATGTCATTTTTCATACATTGTTTTGAAACGATTTTGTGATTACATCCTCCTCAAAAAACAGATAGAACACTATATATTAAAGAGAAAGCATGGTAGGCAAGAATAATAAATTGTACGGGTTCTTCTAAAGTTAATGAACATTAAGGTGCATTAATAGAAAAATTTTCAAGCCATAGTATGTCTCTGTTGGTAGCGTACCTGCCTACAGATCTTAATGGCCAGGGTCCAAATCCTACTTTAGACAAAAGTTTTCATTAAAAAGTGTTTTTTTTCTTGATGGGATTGGAGCTTCAAAAAACCGTCTGATTAGTTCCCCACCCTTTCACCTACTAAAATATAACCACCCTATGGCTAAATACAGTATATGGCGTAAAAATGGCCATGTCTGAGCATCTTAGGAGGCAATGATGAATTTAAAAAAAAATAATAATTTATATCACACCATGATATTAGTTTTTTTATATTTCGTATGCATTTGAATAAAATCTAAGTAAAAAAATTTTTTTTTTAACTTTTGCACTTGTTGCATGTTGAAGAAAATGTAGTAAACACTTATGCATCAGTTATAATGCCACATTACCGCTTAGGTGTTGCAATAATGAAGCTCAAACTAGCAGACAAATGCCAGGAGTGATACCGTCAAATACGCTAGTCTTTTTTTTGTACTATAGCCTAGTACTTAGATTCCATGTATATCCATTGCGATTTTACGTATCCTATATCCTTGACCTACACCATCCTTTTTTTTATCATTATCCTCCTTTTTCTCCCCAAATACGCAAGTCGTTTTGTGCAAGCCTCCTTGCAAAATTTTCCTCAGACGACTCGATAATCCATCATACTGACAAACAGGGTGCAGCGATCGTTTCAAGTAAATCCCAGCTTAATCAAGCATACTGGAAGAATCTCTTCCAATAAACCATCTAACTCGCTGTTGTCACCTTACTTAATGTACCAAATCGATAGTGATTTTACTACTAAGCTGGCCAGGTGTTGGCTATCCTTAAAAAAGAATCCCCTGGATGTCCAGATGTCACTAGAAAAACTCACTACTCGTTCTTTTTTAATTTGATAACTGGTTTTTCGGCATTCTGAGTACTTATCCTATTCAAATGGCTCGAGAAAAGAAACCTCTATATTTTTTGACGGAATTCGAACTCATGACCTTCGGTTAGGTAGCTGGCACGCAAACCACTAATCTATCAAAGCTTTGTTGCTTTCTATTTATAACTGTTTGAATATTGTATTGTAATGTATTGTACCGTTTATCACGTTTTCGCCAGGTGGATGACATACATCACTCTACGTCGCCGTCGTGTAAGAACTAACAACCTCGTCTCCCTGATTTGTAACTTCTTATGGACGCTGCACAAAAATGAATTATACGGTCAATTATGGCAGTATTTATATTTAAATCTTTTAGTATAACATCGATAAGTAAATTTAAATGTGAGAAGACTATTAAAAAGATAAATTGTTTGGAATTTGTTGATCTTATAGGGCAAAATAAAAACTTGAATTACTTAATGTTAAGTAAAAGCCAGAAAAATATCCTCCCTGAGTGCGGATCGAACGCATAGCCTCCTGTTCACTAGACAGTTTCTTTACCACTTGAGATACCCAGGAGCCGTATATTCACTCGCACCGTAGGTTTGGATAAGTTCTCGTTCTTCATTTGATCTGTTTTTAACTCAAGTTCGATTTTTAATAGGTATATTAGGAAATGATTCTAATGCTTGTATTTAAGTAAGACATTTAATATTACTCTAAGAGGTATACAAGTAATTTTAATACATTGATCATCGCATCAGCACATATGTAGATGGCTGCACTTTTATATGAGAACTCTTAGAACCATCCATGTCCTCTTCGATAACAAATGTATAGTACTGAGCCATATCTAGATCATAGACTCGATGATGTATAATGATAATACTATAATCTTTTTTGCGAATTTCGAATAGATAAATTGTTTGGACTTTGCTGATCTTATAGTGTGAAATAAAAAGCTTTTTAATAATAAGTTGTGCGGGGTTTTTTCCTTATATGGGATAAGGGATGCGATGGAACCAGGAGCACAATGTATTAAATAACAAAAATACGAATGATTATAATTCAATTCCAAAATATATTCAAAGCTCTTGTCTTATAAAATAGTTACAAACTTTGGTCTCGATGCAAAGACTAATTTATCTATTTAATGAAAAAGGAAATGAGAACATAATAAAACATAACGCAGTTACCAAACACCATTCAAACCCAATTAATCGTGGATTTAAAATAAACTAAATAATATGCTTTTCTTGATTCGCACAACTCACTTTTTAGTATCTTAAGATTATATAACTTTTTGAATAAACTCGCTTCGTAACAAATTAACGCTACTTCTCCTAAAACAATGATATAATATTTAACTAACGAGAAAACGCCTTTTTTTATATGAGTCTTACACAATATTCACGATTGACGTGGCTCGAATATCAATAAATCATAACTTTAATTAGTTCAATGACGCACTTCAGACTTTCGTTTTTATTTTTGGATTAATCACCATTGAATGCAAAATAATAGTTGTAACTAATAATCGAAACCCCTTACTCTCTATGCTCTATTGGACTCAATAATATCTCGGATACAATGTAATAAAAATATAAGGAGTACAATCGTGGGCTCCTCGCAGAATCAACGGGATATATTGGCTAGATAACACGGTAGAACGGTATATAAAAACAACAGAAGAAATTAACTTTAAGAAGAAGGAGGTAGGCTAGTTAGTCAGAAAAGAGAGATGAGTACGCCCACGAAGCTACCGCAAGGGATTTATTGCTTCTGTGGCGAGAGATTATCGTAATGATAATTCGCGAACTCCTTTCAATTGCCTATTAAATAGCCCCCTTTTACTCACGCAGACCGGGAAAAGAAAACAGGCAGAGGCGAGGGGCTTGGGATGAAGAAGGCCTTGTCCCCGGAAAGGACCCAGAGAAGAAAGCCAGCGGTTGCTGAGCACCCTTCAACCGCTCGACCGATTAGATCCGGTTCATGAGGAACTCTTCCTCTGAATGCCACTCCCATCTTTTCTCTCTAGCCTCTCCCTGCTTTTCCCTTTCCCTGTAGTGAGCCGCCGAAACCGATGCCTGTATTCGGGCATTTTCGCGTTTCCTCGCCCCCGGTCGGGGCCCCACGCGTCTAGTCCCTGCAGTTAATTTAATAAATAAAAAGACCTTTAAAAAGTTTAGATTATTTATTAATCACAAAAAGTAACTTTAAAGGTACGAACCGCTCGTAGCCTTATGCTGGTACAGTAACAGACTTTACCGACAGCAAATGCATAAAGTCATACTGTAGCCATGTTAACTTAGTTGTGATTTTTAATTACTTTATGCACAATGTTGAATCTCGCGTTCATGCACAAAAACACCTGTTGAAAAATGTTTGCTAAAATCGCTGTCTACACCAACTGTTGATAATTAATAGCATTTTAATTTGAAAATGTGAGCTTCTAATTTTACATGTTTTTCAATGCGTATGTGGAAAGAGAGAGTTAAGTTACCAAGTTTATTGACTGTGTGCGTTTTGATAGATTGAAGTATCCCTTCCAGTCTCATACACCTGGTGAATACGCATTTCAGGGTATGCAAGTTTTTCATATGCGTCCATAGAGAACAATTTCCCTCAGATTATACGATCCTCCATTCCATTTAGTTCTGTTTTCTGCAAGTTATAGCGATTGTCTCAATCATATTAGGCTGTTATCAGATTAAGTCTCTTATTCGTCGTACTAATCTTTTTTTTTCATTAACTATCAATTAACCGATAAGTTGGCCAAGAATTTCGGAGATGGAGGAGGAAGGAAGCGAACAAATTTGAATAGAATTGCAGAGCAGTATCATGTATGTATTTTTGTGTTTGCCCTAAGAGATTCAATGCAGACTATAGCAATATTCAAAAACTTTAAACTAGTGTTTTGTCATTTAATTATAAACTACATGGCAAGAGTTGTCCATTTTAATAACATTTGTTCTTCATAATATTACCACCGATTTTAATTAAAAAAATTAAAAATTAAATATCTTGAGTTCAAAAATATAAATTGAAAAAATTTTTATTGGAGAAGTTTAAATTTCAACTTTGTTTTTTTATTCAAATGAACTATGATGTGATGAATCTAAAAAAATTAATTCTTCCCTTTATTATACAAACCAAGGTCAATATCCCAGTACTCAGTCTCTTAAGGAAAGAAGTATATTTCTGCGTTCATTAAATTTAAAAAAATTATTGCACGCAGAATCAAAGAACGTTACTGTGTTTCACAATAATTTAATTATATGATTGTTAGAATATGAGTAAATTTATATTAGTTTAAGTGTTAACAAGTGTAATATTATTGATTCACTACCTCCTAGTGCGTTTATTTAACAATGATAAATGAAATCCAAAAAACTGTTAATTTTAATAAAGAATGAAAATTTTGAAACTTTTTGAGGGTACTAACTTATTTAGTAATCGGTCACTCAAAAGGCAAGGTTACCTATCTCAGATAACGATCATGTCCCAGTTCTCCATTATATTTGATAGTAACATATGGATAGAATAATACAGTTAAATGTGAAAAAACAGTGTCTGTAAGGATGAAATCTTGATAAGTTTTACTTCAAGAAAGTATTATTTATTGATTTGTATAAAAATATAAGTAATTGAATTATTAAATACAATGACCCTCCCCGTCTTGGATTCGCCCGAAATATACTGAATGGAATACTTTAGTGTGTTGACACGTAATGTAAAACGTTTTCACCTAAAAATTTTAAATCTATTTCTGACACTTCTTACAGTAAAAAAAACTACTTGCTTAAAACATTTCTGTTCAGAATCCATGCAGCTTCTATGGTCAAATGATAAGGTGTAAAAAATAAAGAAAATATAATCATACTGAAAAGTACAGTGTGTTCCCTACGCCGTAAAATGGTTAGTGGCCTCAAAAAGTCATTGATTTGCACTTTTTCACGTTACAGTAAATAAAAAGGGCTATTTTTTCACACTGTAAATATTTAAAAATGACAAAAATGTAAAATTACATTTTTTTTCCAGTCTCACAACTTTGTGACCAGAGCAACAAAGTCCTGGAGCATAATCTCTTTATTTTTTATCGCCACAATGAATACAAATACATATTACTCTACCTATTTGAAAATCTGGAAAATTTAAGTTATTACTGTAAGAGTTATAATAGAAAGCTGATCTCCCATGTTATCGATTCTTCATTTATTAATTTTGACGCTGCTGTTTGAATCTCGATAAATGTTCTATGTCAGTTTATTGATGCCTAAAATTGTATACATTTGAAGCATTTTAAGTTTTCCTTCCAATTTTCTCTCTTGTGACTATAGGCAGGGTTAAAACTTTTGTGAGCCCTAAAGGCTGTTTTTTGTCAACTTTGTTAAGTTGTAACGTATTTGTAGTTTGACGTCTGCTGGCCATAAAAAGGACTGATGAGCTTAATTCTTTCTTGGCAAAGTTTCCAACAAACGTGACTGTCTGGATACCTCGGGGAATTTTCTCTAGCCTGCTGCTGCACCACCATACTGATCGGGAGAAAAACTACAACGTTGGAAACGTAAGAACTAATTGTAGTCCCAACGTCACCTGATGTTATGTGGGATGCGTTGGTGTCTAAAGCACCATCTTTTTTGGCAGAGCTCAGTCGATGAAGTGATCTAAAGTGGGAAGATTGGTTCATGATACTTGCCTGTTGAAGACTGTCCCGTTTGCTCAAGTTTATTTTCTTTCATAGCTGTTAGGTTCACCTAGCGTAGACCTCGATGAGAATCGGTGATTCCTCGTTGAATGTTTTGCGTTGAGTGAATAATGCAGGGTCGTTGGTGGCTGGGGTTCTCAGCCTCGTGACGAATAACTTCGCTCGTAACGTCTGCCAGTGAATGACTGACTTGATTTAGTAGTGACCGACTTTATATAGTGTTTTAGTTGACGAATAGTTGCTAAAAATGGTGGTAAAAATATATTCTTTGGCACGGTAGTTAAACGTTAGATGGCCCTAAAAAAAAAAACTGATAAGATACATGATTAAATAGGAACCGTTAATACTTATGATAACCCTGAGAAGGGCCAGTGGTGATACTTCCAGCCATTTCTTCTTATTATTATTCGTAATGATGGAGAGCTGGCTGTGGGTAGCTTGACTTCTACCCTTGAAACCTCTTGATGCGGAGATCGTGCTGGAAGGTACGCCGCGCTGACCAAAGAATATTTCATCTTTTGGTCTTTCCCCGGATAACCAACCGTTCATCGTTAGTCGGGAAAGTGCAGATTGTGCTCTTGCTAGACGTCTGCTGGTATTATGCTGAAGACGTTACCGATCGGAGATCCTATTTATCGGTGGCGTTTGTGAATCTTGGTGGTTCGGGATGGAGTTCGATGTAAGTCGCTTATCCATTAGAAAATAGGGACATTGATAGCCGGGATACCCAGCTGCATAACTCCCAGCCTTATAAATCATGCACTGCCGGTGGACAACTATGATATCTGTCAATTCGCTCGGAGATACAACTAGACTAACTAAATTTTTTTGCAGGTAGTTTTGATTTTACTTCTTAAAAACTGTACTTGAACTATCTAGAAAGTGTCAAGAGTCAGTATGAAAAATTTCTGCAAGATTAGGTGAGTAGTTTTCGTGGTTAGCGATTCATCGGTTTTTGCGACTTTCCTTTATATATTAGTAAGATAGATATAAAAGTACAGCAAAGTACGAATAATTTATCATTCATTGATTTTCGTTTTGTTTTGTTGTTTCAATTTTTGTTTTTTTTTTTCTTGTTGAGTTTCAAATTTGCTTTTTGTTTTCTTAATTTTGACTTTTTTTTTTGCACGTCGTTAAAGTTCTAGTATTTTCCTCTTTTTTTATCTGTTAATTTTCGAGTTTGATTATTTCCGAACCTCCTTGTCTTCATCATCTTTGTCATTCAATACTGTTTTTTCTCAGTGGTATTTTGTTATCCCTGATATCATCCAATGTTGCTTTTGTTGAGTCCAAAGAACACGGATTTTTTTTTTATTTTTTGTCGAAGTGTTTTTTTTTTTGATCACTTGTTTTTCTAACATAAGGTTAACCATGAAAAAGCAAAAGTTTTTTTAAGTATAGCCAAACATTATTGAGTGTTTGATCTTGAGATTTATTAATATTTATAGCAAAAGCTAAAACTGATCGAAATTGAGTTCTATATAAATTTAATGGCAGTGGAAAAGTTTCTATAGTATTCAAAGATATTCTTGGAATGAAAACTTCCTTTTTTTTTTTCTTAAATTTTTTTTGTACCTCCTGTATTGTATTTTAATTATTTGCAACTATGTATTAGTACGCAAACCATTTGATATACTGTAGTGTTTTATGAACATTTCTATACTTTCAATTTTTACATCGAGTTCATGAGGTGGTAAGCTTTAACGTTTTTAAATTTCAGTGTCTTAAAAGGAAAATTTGTAAAAATATTATCATCTGGTTTCATAACTTGTTTGACCTATGCTATAATATAACACAGCCTAAAATAATACTTCATCAGTGTTATCTTCTTTATGTTTGTTTTTTGTGCTTTAGGTAAATTAAGAGATGTACATGATAAGCCTTCTGATTCTCAAATTTGGTTTATTTGTTTAAGAGCAAAATTATTTTAATTAGTATTAAAATCTGTTGTAAAATTTTTATTATAATTGTATTATATTTTGTCACCTTAGACGTTTTCTAAAATGAATAACCAAGCAATAATGATCTTAGTTGATAATGACGCATGAAAAAAAATGTTTACTGTTTAAGTACAAAGATCGGGCGTAAGAGAATACAAACACCTATTAAACGGATACAGTACAGCTGTCAAAAGTTTGATTTTAATAAAAAAATGGAACTTGTATTTCTTATGATACATAAAATTTAATTATCTATTCAATTAAAATAATGAACTCAAATTTGATAATTGTATTTGGCTTAAAACAGTAGTAGAAATATTAATTATTAAACTTTAAGGACTGTGGCAGGAGGCAAAGCCCCCTAGTAATAGTAAAATATATAAACAGCATTGGCCGTGATGGTCAAAAATTGATTGCCAAGCGCAACCTTCAGGACTTATGTCGGTAAAGCCCATTAGAGCTCAGCGCCACCACAGATCAACCCGTAAACTAACATTCACATACACACGCGCGTGTGCTCGCGTGCACTCACTCACACATATACACACTTATACATAGTTACTCTGAGCTCTACTGGGCTTCACCAACATACGACCTTTAGCATCAAACTTTTGACCATCGTGGCCAACGCTATGTACAAAAACTGTATTTATGTAACAGTATATGCATTGTGCAATAATATACAATTATAGCACTTTTACCAAAAATGACGAAATAAAGTCATTTCTCACATTTAGAGTTTTTAAATAAAAGTAAAATTTCAAACTTTTGTGACGTTTTTTTTCTTTTGAATAGATTTCATGAATTTCAGTTATTTGTCCTGTACATGGTCAAAAAATGAAGTAATTTGTTAAATTATTCTTCTTTTCAAGTATTGGCAAAAATATCAGTTTCCATAGCCATATTGAGCCTATAATTAATTTATTCCTCAGTCATTTATAGCATTGCTACTATAAAATTGTAAAAATAACTTGCAAAATCATCAAAGTACGTCGATATTTCCGAAGGTAATATTTTTAATAAGAAATAAAAATTTGTTTTTAATATTGGTATAAAACAAAGTTTGTGTATTCCAATCATAGATATACATAAACACTACAGACTTACAACGGTCGTGCAGGAGTCTAAAAAAAAGAATAAATGATTACAAAAGCGATTGCAAGTACTTAAGAGATAAATCAGAATCAGTTAGTTCAAGAGACTATTCTCAGAAATGCTTTTCTATACATAGTAATAATAATAACGTAAATAGATTATTTCATACGAACAGTTGAAAAAATTTTTATAAATTATTTATTGACAATAACTCCAAATTGCTAATACATTCTTTCGGGCAAAGGACATAGCGTTTCCTCTTACTTGTGGTAGGGTCATTGACTCTTACTTTTGGACAGTCATGTGTATTACTCGTTGTAGTGCACACTTACGCACCAATACTTAAGTATTTGATACTATAAAAGCACGATTAAAAACGTTACATTCGTAGTTGCTGATTGAATATCTTAATTTGTGATAAAGTCGCTTGTTATGCGATAAATTATGAGTAAAAAGTATTTCTAGATCTGTTGTTTTTGTAAATTTTTTTTTTTTTTTTTTTTTTAAATACTAAATTGTAATTATTGAGATTGAATCGTATAAGGGTCTTGAAGTTGTTCTGTACTGGCCGAAATGTTGTTCAACAAATATGAAGTTTGACAGAATAATCATTTGCGTCTAAAATTATTTTACTTGTTATTTTAAACTACAAATATCTTTTTTCTTGCAGTACCTCTGCATTAAATGTTAAAAAACCAAACAGTCTATAATTATTTAATTCGTTAATTAATTAATTTATTGTCAAAAATTTTGGAAAGGGTCTAAGCTGACACTTATCAAGTCTACACACCATACTTTTTGTACATCTATACATATTAGATACACATTAATTAACGCAGGCGTGTAGAGTTTACGTTTGTAGGCTTACGTCCTTCCCGAAATTTTCCATGACAAAATAGCTGCGAAATTCGTTTTTTGTATTAACCTTAAGGTGGTAACATCATTTTACATTAAGAACAACAATTACTTTTAATTTTTTCTGATTTATAATTAACTGCTGAACAACTAAAATTTTTGTACATTGTGAAATAAAAAAAGGATATTCAGAATTCGTATTGCTGAAATAATTAAATACACGTTAATTGGGCAGATTTTTTTTATTATTTGCGTACTTGTATATTATATATATATATAACTAACTAAATTTTTTT
>NW_019384269.1:787165-807759 GCF_000648655.2 Copidosoma floridanum | reverse complement strand
TTCCTTGAAGCGTAGTAAGACGTGCTCTATTTTTTGTTCAACTAGACGAGTTGTAAAGCTTTTCGGTTGGCTAAAAGATACCGTGATGGTCTTCGTTGGATAGCAGTTAGTAGTGATATTTTTTGTTTAACTCTACGAACTGTGATATATTTCGTAAGAGTGTTGCTATCCGTGATAGTTTTCGTTAGAGCGTAGTAAGTCTTGATATTTTTCGTTAGACTTTAGGAGGTGTGATTTTCTTCGTCGGAGTATAGTAAGCCGTGATTGTTTTCGTCATATTGCACTTAGCTGTGATATTTTTCGTCCAACTACGCATACTATGCTTTCTTTCGTAAGAGTGTTGCTATGCGTGATTGTCTTCGGCGGAGCGCGAGTGTGTAAGTTAGTCTTCATCAGACTTCGTAAACCGTCATAGCCTTCGTGAGAAACCTGAAGTTGGTATTTTTTTCGTTTAACTAAATGAGATGTGTTTTTCTTTGTCGAAGCCAAATTTACTGTGATTCTTTTCGTACGAGCCGTCGTTATATTCTCCTCTTATGCGCGAAGACGTAGCATATTGTAAGCTGCAGATGGTGCGCCTTTAATGGCTTCGCGCACTTAGTTTTGCGATGTGACTGGTCTACCTGGTCTTTGTATGCTTTGTAACATTATTGTTTGCATTATCACTACACCTGCTACTGCGCCTTCACTTCCGTATCTGTTTTTTCTACCTGTAAGCATTCTAGCCAAATTTAGTATTAAGAGGCCCCCCATCCTAAGAATCCAAACGACCCCACTGCCGTGCCTGAAGCTATTTCTTAGAGCAGTAAGCATCTGTATTGGCTTAGCCATTTTGAGTCGAAGCTCAAATTTTACGTCGTCAATCTTAAAGGTTTGACACTGAACTTAAAAAAATTATACAAGGGATGAAAGGGGCGGAAGGAGATAAGTTGCTGAACCTAATAAAAATAGTAATAGAAAGAGACAGACTACAGGAGCTTGGTAGCCAAGAACACGGGCCCGAAGATAAATTAACGATAGATACTAAGCTAAGGGACATAGTTCAGAGAGTACGCGAAGAAGATCAAACGGAAGAAAAATTTTCCAACTGAACGAACAAATTATTATTTGATATCTTCTCTATTTTTATATACATATTCATTTGTAATATGCTAGATATTCAATGAGTCTTGTGTGGAAATCACAAGTCCTTCGTGTGCATCATCATCATTATCCTCATCAGAATCGTCTTGATAACGTTCTTCAGAGTCCAAGCTTGAGGGTCGTGCAGGAAGTGCATTCTAACACATCTCTTCCACGCAGTGCACACAATATATAGAGCACTCCAATTCGTTCTTTATGCAACTGCCGGATTTCAAGCAACCTTTTAAGCAGGAGCAACTTATATTTTTTTTACAACGTATCAGGCAACATAGGGTCCGTGGTCTGAGTAGGTTCCAAACCATCAGACCCTAATTCCCAACCGTAATCCTTTGGATTCAACTGTCTTTTGGATCAAATGTCTTGTGTTTAGAACGTTTTTAAAACATATACAGCATAATTTATTTAAACCGATGCTTATACTTTTTCCTGTATACATTGCTGCTATTACTTCACTGCCAACATCTCATATAACTTCACGTAAAGCGTTCGGTGCATTGAAGATTAAAACTTTATTTACTAAAACCTTGTTAGCAATCAATGTTTTGATGAACTTATGCTTACCAAATCTGTAGAACGTGGATGTAGTGTCATAACCTGAAAAGCTATGCGTGAAGCCAACTATTTTTTAAAATTGTTCAATTGTAGCTGCGTCAAATTCAAATTCTGCGTAAAAAGAATCGCAGCTGTACACCTCCTCTGATTTTTTTCCTTTGTTCAGTTTCAAAAACAGTATATTTTGCTGTTTTAACGCACATAGGACAAATATAAACAATATATCGATATCATCACCTACAATAATAACTTTTTCCGAATCAGTTGCAATATTTATAGCGGTTTTAACTATGAGGGTGTCTGCATCTTCAAAGGCTTGCTTATAATTTAACCCCATGGTGTTACGTGCACAATATTTCATGTAGGTAACATTATCATTTGTACATCAAGTAACTGTCAAGCGAACAAAAATTGTAACAATCAATTGTAATATGAAGCTTACAAAAATTGTAAGCGTAAAACGTGTAACGTCGGCTTTATAACACATGATTATTTAAACTTAACCTCACCTCAGCAGAGTCAAAGGTATGTATTGATTAATACATTGACTCGCACAATTTTTATAAACACATATGATTATTAAAACTATTTTGATGCTTACCTTACAATATGCAGCAGATGTATCTTAAAAGAAAAATATTTTAACCGTGTTGGAAATCTGATATACAAACTGAGCTGATGATTTTATTTCTAGATGCAGCTGAACTGAAGCGTTCCCCAGTGTACACCGGGTAAAAAAACCGTCATTATAGTAGTTTTATGTGTAGTAGTGCTAGAGGACGACATAGGGTGCAGAGAAAAAAATTGCAGGCATATACGTTTGATTTAAAAACCAATTTAAAAAAAAAATTGAACCATTAAAAAAACATAAAAGAATGAAAATATAAATCGATTTTTTTTAATAAAAAAGAACTTCTTCCCAAAAAAAATTTTTTTTTAGAATAAAAATGATTAAACAACTTTTTAAAACAATTTCTGAACATTTAACTGTTCGTAACTTGAACTGTTCGGAGTAAGATGCAAATTTTTCAGCTCATTTTTAATTGTTAATTAATTGAGGCAAATTGTTAATATATTACGCAACTACATATATCACAGCTAAACTTGTTGTTGAATGCTACCCCTGATTAAAAAAAAACGTTCAAATCTATTCGTTAGAAGCCAAGATTTTGTCAGTTTTGAAGCGCGCGGTCGTTTTAAGATTGCTGGTTCACTTTTGAAATAAGCTCTGATCGTCGCCCCCCACCACCACCTCTCAGCAATTTTTTTCGCGATAGGATCAACTGAATTGCGCATTCATCGTTAAATAATCATAAATTTTAGCATACCTAATGTTAATTAGTAAAGTACTGGACAAAACGTGGCCAAACTTGAGTTGAATTTGACTAGCTATATTGTAGAAACGGATGAACGGATTTCAACTTTTTTAAATTATACTTCTATAGGCGCGTTATACGCGGGGGTAAATCAGCGATTTCGGATTTTGACCTTGAGAAAAAGTGTGACGGAAGTGGATTCTCTTCCTTTGCCCCACCTCTTATGACGTACTTCCAGTTTCCTCTACACCACATGATGCCACACCAAATCAGCATGCCACACAGTTTAAATTTTATTTCTTTTTCTTTTAACCAATTCTTAATTACTTAAATAATTTTTTCTATTGATGTTATTTAAAAAAACTTAGGTATCAGTATATTTTGGCAGAACACCCTTTTAATTCATTAATAAATATTCATTCCTCTCTATTCAATTTGTTACTTTTACAGTAAATAAATAATTTTTTATACAATTTTTTATACTTTTTCAAAATTTTCAAAGATTAAAAAAAAATTTTGTAGTACTGTACAAAGACAATAATTAATTTTTGTTGTACTTTATTTATTTATTAATTTTTTTCATTCGTAGTTGAAGTGATTTTTTCACTTAAAGACGTTTTTCACATAGTTTGTGGGAAAAAGTTGAGAGAAATGATAGGAACGCTAATGTGTACAGTAAAGCTAGCAATTCTTTTACTTAGCTAGCATTACTTTTTCTTATGTGGATGTAAGTACGTACATTTTTCTTATGTATGTACTCATATACATGCTTTCACGCACACCTCATCCCCTCTTTTTAAATTCATTTAAAAATTAATTTGTGGATCTATTTGAAAATTCGATAGATTTTTCTCAAAGTAATTTTTTGTACCCAATAAATTGGGAGATTCCTACAAGTCATAAATGCCAATTAACATGGTTTTTTTATAAGGTTACATGTTAAATATCGATTTTTTAAAATCTAACATAAAATAGTGGTACAGTCAAACGAGCTGCAATTTTTCTGGGTATTTTTTTATGCCATTTCAATATACGTTTGACGTTTGAATAACATCTGTCAAAAAAATCTATGCGTGATGAACGTCCTGAAGGGACATTCACTGGCATGTAATACTACCCTGTTGGAGAAAACTATACTACAGGATGGTTTTTATTAATTTTTTATGTACAATTATATTTTGGATATTAAATATAGACGAGAAATAAGTATGGGGTCGTCTGTGATAGATGTGAGCGTGACATTACAGATGTAATCAGCGTAGGTAGTAGGATGTTGTTCTGAAATCACCGGAAGATTCGATGAAAGAGCACAGTTTTGGACTGGCCAGTCTATACATTATTTTTATTGTATTGTGCCGTAATATTTTGTTTATAATCGTTAACTCATTAAATATTGATCAAAATCACCCCCCCCTCCCTTTAACGTAGGTATACTCATTTATACGATAATTGCACCACCTTCGTACACAATATTGTTTCATATAAGTCATTTTTATACTCAAAATTATATTGTTTGCCATATAATTTTATAGAAGTATAACTTCTAGTTCTTTTAGAAAGAAGCGCCTTGCCAAATACTATCATCCTACGAAATTTAAATCCAAACACTTTAAAATTTGTGAAGATATTCAATTTGTTTATAAGCCAAAAAATGATCGCAAATTTTAAAAAATTCTTTACGCTCTCCTAATCATCCGACTTTAATTTTTCAAAATCGATTTAAAAGGTCTAACAAGCTACTATACGTCAAAAAATCAGCAATTTACATTATTTGTTTTTTAACTTTTAGCAACATTTTCAAAATTTCAATATTTTTCGGAGATAGCTTAATTGCAAAATTATTGTGCAAATACAAAAATAGGTACTGAGTTGGTTTTTGCGCCATCATTTTTATGAAAACTTAAAGTTTTCCTGACAGCGTTTTTAAACGGATATAATGTTATCTTCAATTGATTTTTAAAATTTTCCAAATTGCACTTTTTTTCATTTTTTCGTTTTTTTTTTTTGAATTTCAGGTATTTTGCAACAAAAAAAAATTGTTTTTCAAATTTTTTAAATCCTTATCTGATGAGAAATTTTCTTACGAACTATATTGTTTCTTATCATTTTTCACTTAGACGCGATATTTTCCAAAATGTTTGGTCCAAATGGCCACAAAATAGGGATCAAAATAACACATTTTTCACTATATTGTTTGTACTGAGACTACCGCAACTTTAGGGGTGAGAGCATATCGCGGTTCCGGTTTCTACCAACATTTTGGAGGAATGTCCGTCAAAATTTGAGCTCCGACTAAAAATGGCAAATCAATCCAGTTTCTGACAGATCCTTACTGGTCTATTTGTCATCCAAGCGTACTCTTCCTAGTTGGAAAATTTTTCTTCCGTTTGATCTTCTTCGCGTACTCTTTGAACTATGTCCCTTAGTTTAGTACCTAGCCTATCGTTCATTTATCTTCGGGCCCGTGTTCTTGGCTACCAAGCTCCTGTAGTCCGTCTCTCTCTATTACTATTTTTATTAGGTTCAGTAACTCATCTCCTTCCGTTCCTTTCATCCCTTGTATAATTTGTTTCAAGTTCAGGGTTGGGCCTTTAAGATTAACGACGTGACTCTCACCTTTCTTCTGACACGGTTTAAGTCTCGTTTCCGACGCTTGGACTGTGCAGTTTTTGGCCAAGTTTATTACTCCAGCGTGGAACACCTTTATCGTCCCGTGTTCGGTGTGCTCGCATTGAACATGTACTTTTTCTTCTTTCCCGTTGCTGAACGCGTGCTGATTTTTTGCGTGGAGGCGAGTCCAGTACGCGCCTTTTAACTTCGTTAAGTCAGTCGGACACTTCTCTGGGGTGTTCATCGCTTCTCCTAGAATGAGCCATATCTTGCAGGTGTGATCTTTCTCTACTTCCTGCGTCAGTTTTATTTGTGTGCATATGTTTACCTGGCCTAATTTCTTACATTGGTCGACTGCTTGTCAGGATATGGGAAAAACCTTTTTTTGCTCATACTACCTACTATGTATTCGTACGTTGGTTGTAGGCATGTCACCATGTTCTTTCGTTACCAACGGTATTTCAATGTGACATATTATTTTTTTATTAAGTGTTACCGTCGCTATTTCTGCTATTTCCCCTACTCTTTCCTCTGCCATTATGCCTTTGTCTCCTGGGATCCTGAGATCAGGTCTGAACTGACTTACTAATATTTCTGCCACCAAAATTGTTTTTAAAGCTGCTTCTGGTAGATGCGATATTTCTCGACTCGCTAAATAAATTATATCTATTGCAGTTTCGAATTTCGCAGCTAGTTTGTCAGCCAGCCGCTCGAATTCTTTAATTATTCCTGACATTCTATCATATACACTTACCCAATCTGAAAATATTACATACCCTTCTTCTTTTACTTTTCCCGCCTTATCCTCGTATTTCTTCATTATTTGTAGTGTTTGTTCGTGATCACCAAAAGCTGCAACTATTATTCGTTCTTTGAGGTATTTCGTTGTATCGGTCGTACTTGTTAAACCTGATTCCACCAACTCCTGTATCCTATCCTCATTAAATTCAGTCATATGCAGCTGGAGTACTTATACTATTTCTACTTGGCTGTAAACTTCTTGCCCTACTACTTCTCTGTATGCTGTTTCGACACCTTGCAGAGCTTTTATGGTCTTACGAGTAGCCGTTGTTATGCACCTTATGCAGTCATCTTCTTTTCTTTCCGTTTCTCTACATTTCTATTCCATTTGCCTGCTTACTTTTATAAATGCATCTGTTTCCCCGAGTATTTCTTCCTAATCTATATATCATATGATTTTCCATGTAGACGGGACTGATTGGGCTGGCCCCAGATTCATCTTACACAGCTGTATTTCTCCCGGTTGTTTTTCCATTGGTTCGGCTTCCCCCCTAAAATACGGAAAGAATACTTTTTTTATGATACCTTTATTTCCCTTTTTGTAAATTAAATCCTCGATTATTTAAGAGAAAAGAGAAAAAAGAGAGAGAAGGAAAAATCTCCCGGAATGTGGCCAGTGTGCGGCTCCTCATTACCGTCTTTGAATCCTAATATTTCGTACCGGCAATGGCGATCTCGAAAACAATGATTCTTACGGGTGGATAAGATTGAATTTTTGCAAGTCAAGTCAGGAATGTGGCTCTACCTTTACGTTTTGCAAGTTGATTATGATCTGAGTTTTATATATATGCCATTGCATTCTGTGTGCTAGATTCGTATATTTTGTTATGCTTGAATTTTTTTTTGCACTGTTCCCTTACTTACTACTTATAACTTATATTAAAGGTGTACTTGACAGAGGTGTATGTGTGTGTATAAATAACAACCTATCTCTATGCGACAAGATTATCGTAGCTTGTCTGTCTATCGGCACGTTCGGCACTGTGAGTCATTTACTACCGGAAGACGCATGTGGTACTGTGGATGGGTGATTATCTTACATGTTTTTCCTGTAAGTTTCCCTGTCTTATTATTCCCATGCTAATTTTACTTTTTTCTATTTTCTTGAGAGGAGTGGACAGTAAGGACGGCTGGATGGTTTAGCTTTTTTCGTCAGTGCTTACTTTCACTCTGTAGTGTTTACTTCTCTACTCGGTTTCAAGTGACTCTTGCCTTTTCTCCTATGTACTTATATAGAGCGTGCTGGTTTTGACGTTATTTGCTTCTCTTCTTTTTTTTTATTACTTTATTATATTTGTGCTATTCCACAAAAACGGTTTTTTCTGTAGTGAATCCGAATGATTTTGTGTGCCGTCTGCGTGATTTTGCAAGCTTACCGTACGACAACACCCGTGTTACCGGGTTTGTAGCGGTCGACGGTAGCGTATGCTCCATCTTGGAGGGCTCTGTGATGGAAAAGGTCCTGAGGTGCTGCCGCTGCTCTCATGTAAGTATTATTTTTTTTTTATTCTATATCTTTAAGTTTTCCTGTATATAGATCTTTTGTATACAGTCCATCTCATTATTCATTTACCGGCAAGTAGCCTTCCGTCTCGTGAGTCTCAAGTTATGATGCTTAAGGGGCCGACGGCGCGGGCGTTGGCCCCTATTATTTGCCCGTCTCACGGTGTGGTACTTACATTGACTTTTGAACCACCATTATATTTCTTTTGAATCTTGGAGTAAAAATTTTTTTTTTTTTTAAGCTGGGAACAAGATTGGTCGTTAACCCTCATGGGATCTTCTCTCTTTCACCCCCTCTCTATCAGCCGGACTGGCCTACTGGCGCTTTGCCTTTGCCTGTGCAAAGGTATAAGTACCGGGGCGGCGTCGCATGCTGCGACGTATATTACCCCTCCGGGCGGTTGTTCACCGTCCTGTTTCAGGACCACCGCAGAACTACTCCTTGCTCTTCGTCAGGTTCCGTGCTGCAAACCCGCTGTGACGTCTTGGGGTCGGGGGCCTCGCACATCGTGGCTGTGGGTTGTTCGTGCCACAGTACGTTCGTCATTGTGGCTGTCGATGTATCGGCCTCGGACCTGGAAGGTTTCCCGCTGGAGGAGCAGCCTGTTATTCGCGTAAGGCCTCTCTCATTCATTATCATGCTTGTAAGAAAGATTTTGATGGCTTGTATTAATTTTCCTCTTTCCTTTTATAGGTCCAGCGGAAGAACAATGGACTGTTTACCATCGTCACTCACAATCCATTGGCTTGTACCAGCTGCCACTGCGGTTCCAACGATCGGCCCGCACAGCCCATTCTGGGTGTATCCTCGCTGGTGGATGGGTTTCGAGACTTGGCCATCGAGCGTTTTCCTTGGAGACGAGGACGGAGATGCAAGAGGAAACACTCGTAAAGGGCTGACGAAAGAAACGAAAAAAGAAAAGGAGAAGAGAAAATAAAAATAAAAATAATGTATGTATTTAAGTATACAAAATAAAAAAGAATTGTTGTAAAATCAAAGACTAGCAAGTATTATTCTGCCTTTCTGCATGCCTCCACGCTTCCCTCTTATATTATTTGTATTTTTTTGTACGTACACGAATTAAAGTCTTATTATATAACTGATATTTTTACAACAATCATATTATACGGACAAAACTGTTGATAGCATGTTTTTTTTTTTTTTTTCTTATTATTATTATATGAGATAGTACCACATGCCCAATTTGTGTTTGCTTCGGCAATTAAATAACACTGATACCTTATTTTATTTACTGTTTTGCAAATAAAACTACCTGACATTTGCCCTGACTATGCCTCCGCATGTCTCCCTATATTAACATCTGTTGTCGACATTTTTTGCTCTCCCTTATTTGCCATTGTATTTTCGCTGTGCTTGCAGGGACCGTGGAAATGTAAGCAAAGTTATCAGTTTAAGTTTGTACCTCCATATTTCTTTCTGTATTTGCATTTTCTGTCGGGGCTTTTACTACGCAAGCTTTTTTATTTTATCCACGTGGTATATTCTCACCTAGTTTTTTCTTCAAAGCTTGACATTTTTTTTGCATAGTCAATGTCGGTTATTTCGTACGGGCCCTTGTATTGGTCATGGAATTTCCCTTTCGATGGTTCTTGTAACACATAAACCTTTTTTCACTCGAGGTAGTATCTCGTGTTTAATTTGCGGTTGTAATAATACTTCAAGCAAAATTTCGCTTGCACTTAATTCATTGCGGCGATGGTTCTCATCTCCGTCAGTGTCGTTACCAGCTCATTAAAATATTTGTTCGACGTCTGGTCGTTGGATAATGTTTTAAAGCTAGTAGGTGTTCTTGCTCTCTGTCCGAAAACAATCTCATGCGATGAGTATCCTGTATTCTCATGGTCCGTTGTATTATATGTTCTCGCCGTTACCTTCTAAATGTAAGTGGCCGACGTCTACTTTGTCCGTTGCAATATAGTGCATAGAAATATAATTTCCCTGGTTTAATTTAAGATGTACACACACGTCTTTTTTTTAGTTCTTGCGAAAATATAAATATACATTCTCCATTTCCACACTCTGTACGAGTCTTTGGTATATTTTCTGTTTTTTCTGGCTCTCTACACCTTTGCAGGTATTCTGAGTTTTTTAATATCATTCTCAGCTCGTCAGTCAAGAGGTTAAGATTAAATAAAATATTAGGCTATGAAATACGCAGTTTCCCGGCATGTCGTGCGGTAGTCCTGTCTCTTTAGAAAGTAATTTATAATATTGAATGCATTCATTCGTTTACCTTTGTGTATTATCGTTAAGATACTCTACCCACTCATCTGTCAGCACATTTTTGTCTGATAGTAAGTTAGGCTCCTTTACTGTTTAATCTCCCGATTTTTCAAACTGTACTCGCTTATCGATTTCACGCAACGTTGGGTCTGTCTTTTCCCCTGTCTCCTGTTACGCTTTTTCTTCAGGTAGTTTGTCCACCTCTGTTGTTGAAGCAAATTTTGTTTTTGTGCTCTCTGAGAGTTTCGCTGACCTACGTTCTTTTTCTTTCGCATTTTTTGCGGTTGTACTGTTTGACGCTTATGGTGTGTCGCAATTTGCTATTATTATTTTCTTCGAAGGGCTCGTTATTGGCGGCGTAATCGAAAAATTCGGCTTTTGTCTGTTTAATGTATCCAGCTGTCTCTTGCGCAATTTTCGCTTTCTTTCCTCGATCAGTATTGCTGCAGATGTACTCATTACTTTTACTCTCCTTCGAAACCCTGGTTCTTTCATAATATAACCTAAATTTTCGTCTGTCATTCCTTGGGAAATAAGATCATCCCTTGCAGTAACGATCAAACTCGCAAGTTTTTCTCGACACTTTCTCGCTTCATCATCTGATGTATCCGAACCTGTGCATTCTATTTTCTTGTCACGCTTACTTTTATTCTGTCCCTCACATAATTAATTTTTTTCTGCACCCTCTTATTATGTTTATTAGTACCGTCGGTGAGCGGCTTATTCGCTGTTAGCTCGTACTGTGGTGGCTCTCTTTAACTCTCTTTTTTCTTCGATCTGTCTCGTGCTTGATCGGCTCTTTCCGATACTTTAACGCCTCTGCCTTCGAAAACATTTTTTCCAGGCGTCTCGGTATCCCCTGTTACCTCGTCTGCTTCCTTTAACTCTCGGGTAGCCTTTGTTTCTTCATTACCTTTTACTTCCTTGGCCTTTTCGGCCGCCAAGCTTGCTTGTAAAAGCTGCTGGCCTTAACGATTAAGTCTTGTACCGTGATTTCCTGATTCACTATTCATGATTACCGGTGTTCCGCAATTTGCAACAATTTCCTTCGACAAGCTCTCGTTGCATTTCGTAATAGAAAACGGTGCTTGCTTTCTTGTAAGTGTATGTAACTGACGCTTACGAGTTTTTCGTCCCTTTGGTACGACCTCATTTTTCTCGATCGCTGGTGTGCTTGATGAATTTATACTATGTTGTATTTGGTCCTCCTTTCGTATATAGGCTAATCTATCGTTCACCAGCCCCTGTAGAATGATTTCATCTGTTGCTTCCCAGTCTGTTTTCCTTTTTAAATTGCTAACTATAATATTCTTCCTTGGGCAACCTCGTTGTTTCACTGTTTTCCTTTTTTTGTTGTTGTATTTCTACTTTTCCCTCATAGACGAAGTCTCCTTCACCACCAGCTTGGCCATCTATTCTCGTATCAAGTTTATTCCATTTCATCCCTAAAAAATTTTTTTTTCTTTTGTAGTTTCTTATTTAAATCCTCTGAATCAGAGTAAATAATTTTTCCTTCTTCGGTATTTCCCTAAATATGCTGTTTACGGGTCGCTTGTATTTTAAAAATACCCGCCTATCGCTATCGGCTAGTCCTTCTTTCCTCTGTTCGTCCGCCAACTGATACAGTTCTTGGCATGGCCTCAGTGTTTATTTCTTCCTTTTCTATCACTGGATTTCGAGAGAGTGCGTCAGGTGCTTTGTTTGAAATGCTTTTCCAATATACTACGTCAAACTCGCAGCCTAGTAGTTCTTGTTTCAGCCTTTTGAATCTTATGTCGGGTTTTTTTGACGTATGATAATGTTTTAGTGGTTCATGATCTGTAACTAGTGTAAATTTGCGCCCAAATTAGTATGGCCAAAACTGTTTTTTTGCAAACACTATAGCCAACAGTTCCTTATGATACGTCGAGTAGCGTAATTCGCTCCAACGCAGGCATCGTGAAGCATATTCACACGGTTCATCTTTCCCCCGTTCACCTTGGCTTAATATTGCCCCTATTGCATAATCTGACGCATCCGTTGTAACTATGAAGGGCTTGTCCAGATTAGGTGCAACAAGTACCGGCTCGCTTCTACAAGTGTCGTAAAGGCTTGCTCCTGCTGCTCTTCCCATTTAAACTCTGTTCCTTTTTTCAAGAGCTTGGAGAGCGGCTGAGCATTTTTTTTTATAATTCTGGAGGAATCGTCTGTAGTAGCCGACAAATTCAAGAAACTTTAATTTTTTTGGCATTAGTAGGTTTCGGGTATTTTCTTGCTGCCTTGATCTTCTTTGGATTCGTTTTTATTTTCCCATTCCCGACAAAATGTCTTAACACTTTCGCTTCCCATTTTAGAAATTGGCACTTCTTAGGTTCGATGGTCAAGTTAGTCTCTGCCAGGTGGTTTAAAAGTCTAATAAAGCGTCTTCCGTGTTCCTAAAGGTTCTTGGCAAACACCATTATGTCATCTAAATACATCTCTATTGCGTGCCCTTGTAGACCTGCCAAAGCGAGTGACATCGCTCTTAAAAATGTACTGGGCGAATTGGTACATCCCATTGGCATTCTCTTGTACCGATAATGCCCGTCCAGCCCAGAGACTGCCGTTTTCTGAGCATCCTCTTCGTGAATTTCGATCTAAAAAAACTCTTGTTTTAGATCGATTATCGTTACATATCGAGCTGACGATAAACGCTCGAGTATGTCGCCTGGAATGGTAAGGGATGGCAGCTTCATACGGTAATTTCGTTGAGCTGTCTAAAATCAGTTACTACGTGCCGACACTTCTCTTCGTCCGGCCCCTCATGCTTGGGTACAATCTATATGTTAGAGTTGTGTTTTGTATGTAGTAGTTTTTGTATGTGTGTTGTAAAGTAGAGTTTTGATGGTTCGAGTATACCTTGTTCAAGCAATTTTTATTTCTTTCTTCATTTGCTGCCTTAGTGCCAGCGGATACATATAGCGCTTAGCTATCACGGGTTTATCTGGTGTAGTCTTGATCCGATGTTTCAATATGCTAGTGGCTTTTAACGGCTCTCCATCCAGACCAAACACAAAGGGATTATGCTCTGTAAGTTTTTTGATATATAATTTTTCCTCTTCGTTACAGCTAGACACGTCTACGAGTTCCATTATTTTTTATATCCATGAACATCCTCATCATTGATTCATTCAAGCCCTTCGCGTCGTCCCATTCGACGCTGAACGGTTCAGCCTCTTGCATTACCTCGCACTCTTATAAATCAATCTCGGGTATCGATATTTTAACCGTTTTATCTTTTGTATTGATGCATTCTGCATTGACCTTTCCTTCATTCTGTGGGGCTACGAAATTTCCAAATAGTACGCCTTCTTTATCCATTTTCTGCAAAAAGACCTAATAAATATTAACATTTGCGCTCGTTTCATTTACACATGCGTATACTACTTGCCTTGTTCTGGCAGAAATTTCGAGCAAGTCTGGCTATAATTTCATTTTCATGCCTCCCAGTTGCAAAATATTTTTCTCAGCACATGTACGGCCATTACACATTCGAAAAATATCCCAATCAATAATACTTTCCTCATCTATAGAGAAGTTGCGTGGGACCACATGTAATGACAAACGAAGCCTTTAGTGGTATTTCTACTATACCCAACGTGCTACGCTTGCCGTGCGTAATTTTAACTTGGGTTACTTTGTCAACGAAACTGTCTGAATGAAGGCTATCTTCTTTTACGATGAACATCTCTGCACCTGTATCGGCGTAGAATTTTACTTTACCATTACGTAGCCGAGAGCTTTCCATACATATTAAGAGGGGGGTCTTACCTGCTCTAAATATATTTATGGTTCTACAAGAGGGTTTGTATCTACCATCTCCTCGTTTTTTCTCTACTGTTTAAGGGCGTGGGCTATTTTGGAGCAAATTATTTTTGCTCGTCATTCTATGGACGTACGTACTCGTAGTCAGTGGTTCTCTTACCTGAATATTGACCTCACAAGACTCACCACCAAATTCTCTTACGGGCTGTGTTAAGCTTGGACTACTGTTATTTAGCTCCTCTGTCTCTACCTGCCATGTGTATGCACCTTCGTGCGTTTTGTTATCTACACGTATACCTGCTGCCCCGTTACCGCTGAGCGTTTTTATCACCTTATTGCCTATTACTAAATGCTTGATATTTAGGAAGCGCATCAAGCGTCGTTGGAGTTTAAATTCCCGCTCTTATTCTTGCGTCTTGCGACTCCTTCCTGAAATGCGTGGTGGCCTCGTTTTCTCGTTGTTTGCTCTGGTTATTACAACCCGTTCGATATTAATACTGCCCTGTATAACCATTACCCCCATTTGTACCATTGTATGTTTTTTTAATAAATTTTTGTCTCGCTCCGTTTGGCTTTTCATAATTATCTGCATAACCATTTTGTGGCCGTTGGCTAATGTAAGGGTGGTTTCTATTGTTGTCATTATAGTTACTATTATAATAGTTATTGTTATTATTATAGTTATTATTATTAAGGAGCCTGTAGCCACCGTCCTCATATTTTTTTGCTGTTGATAATAATTATTATTACCATTGAAGTTGAGACCATTTTACCGCGTAACATAAGATGAGTTATTGTACATAGTTCTCGTCTTATTTTCCCCTACGGCAGATTCCTCGTCCGGTTCGTCGGGTGGTTTATTGGGCTGTGGTAATTTTCCAGTTAGTGCACCTTCATACAGCTGTTTTAATTTCTTAGTAGAGTGTCTGTAGTGTCCTCTACAATATGAACACCATTTATCGTCTTTGTCAAATCCACTCACTACGTGCTCTGAGCTTGTACTTTTCATTGGTGCATCATTGATTGCTAATGCACCTATTTTTAAATACCTTTTATTTCTGCGGTAACTTTCCTGTGTTGCATAGGAGTCGTACGGTCCTTGTGCCGTGTTACGCAAGCCCATCTCGTTGTTCACGCTTGTGGCGGCTTCTACAGCTTCCTATATCGTTGCCGGTCTAAATCTAGCTACATTCTAACTCCATGGGGCCTTGAGGCCCTACACAAATTGTTTAGCCGCTTCACTATATGAATTTTTTTTCAGTATCTTCTTTCCCATTTCCATCAGGTATTGATTTTAATCAAGGGTCATCATGATTTTATTACATAATCTTTGTGCCTGACTGCAGTATTGTGTAATCGATTCACTTGGGTAATGCATTTACATTTTTATTTCTGCTAACAGCGTCTCCGCGCTCCCGATGCTTCCAAATCATCGCGAGAGTGCTAGTAGAAATTCATTGACCGTATTAAATAGTAAAAGCCTTGCACAAAACTGGTCTGCAGCTGCACCCTTTAACTTATTCCCTAATGTCCCTACAAAATATTTTTCATATGGCTGTAGAATTGTTGTTTTCTGTACCTTTGACCATCTCTTTAAACAGTGGGAAGTTAATTGGGTCTCCGTTAAATATTGGGATGCCTCCCGATGTGCTATTTACTTGTTCTAGTATGTTGTGTGCATTTGAAGGCTGCATGTATTCGGCTTGCTGGTATTTACCATGTCTGGTTGAACTGGATGTTGTTCGTGTAGAAAGAATTCACCATTTATATTATTTCTCCGCAAGGGAAAATTAAATAACGGTGTCCTTTGTTACTATCCTGCATTTCAGTTTCGTACCTTTGTCAGTTCGTTGACAGGTTCCAAAATACCTAGTTGCTGGGTACGTGCAAATCCTCCGTATCCTTGTGCCATAAACTCTTCGGAAATTTGCGGTAAATTTTGTTGTGCTTTTTTTTGAGTATTGAAATTTCCGACTGTTTCCCGCATGTACTACACCGTCCCTCGTATAGAAGCTTATTACCTTTCTGGCCCTATATACCGCGTCTTTTCAAAATTACTCACCTCCTACGGTATTACCCATATTAAAATTTTCCGAACTCGACCCTGCAGTTCGTGCAGTCGTTGGGGCAACTTTTTTATCGCAATACTTGGTTTCATTTTTTTCAAAAATTTTAGCATTAAAAAGCGCTGGTTTTTGTTTATTTTTTTCCAATCTTTTTGGGATTCCAGGCTATGTTTAAAAATACGGTCAGTATTTCTGACTCCGACTCGTTTTCCGGATACAAAGGAATTTCCATCTCCCTAACACTCATTGCGTAACTCTGCGCTTTGTCGAAATTTTCTATTGTAGATACTCTGTTATTCTTCTCTGTTTACCTTTATTTTCTGCCTGTATGGGAGCGCTTAAACACATATAAATTTCTGCACGATTCTTTGCGCTCCTTTTTTACGCTGGTGAACCTGTTTAATTTTAACTGTTATCGCATGTCAAATTTTATTGATTCATTATTTTCTCACTTTTAACCTGATGAATTTTGTTCACGATTTGAAATCTTTCTGACACACGATAATTTACTCTAGTGACGCGCCACCGGTGTTATGAGGAGGATATCGAATGCAAAATGAATGTAACAACAAAAAAAAATTTGTTCTATAAGTTTTAACAGAACCCCCAGAACAGTATAAATATATTCGTTTATTTATAATCTTAAGTACTTACCATTTGCTCCCGGCTAAAACGATGGCAACCAAAACCCTTAAAATCCTTGTTAGCTCGATCTTCTATCGTAATCCCGGGTATTATTTCGTCTATGTTCTCGATTTAAAGTTGCTTTTCTTCGTACTTTGGCAACTCCTTGTTTCGCTGATTGCTGTCGTAGCAGTTCTTTATTCACTTCGTCGCACGACACTCTGTGTGTTTCCCAAAAATTCCGAGAGTCGATACTTTACCGTTGACAAAGATCGATCAAAAAAAAAATTTACTTTCATTTTATTTATTCGCGATGACCATCTTACTTCTAACACCAAAACTGTTACGTGAGATTGTATGGCCTTGGGGTGAGCACGGAGTGAATACTCGAGGAACTAGTATCAACTTTTTCATTTATCCACAACGAGAGAAAAACGCGTCACATGTGTAAGACCTTTGTCCTTGCCGATTCCAACCAGAGAGAAATAGTAGTTTTCCGCCCTCGGGTGGTTTTGGGAAAACTACCATTTCCTACGAGTTTGAAAAGTCTCTGTTTGCGAACTGAGAGGTTTGCGGCCCGAGCCGAAGGCGAGGGACTTAACGAGGTTCGTAAAGGAGACTTTTCGAACGAGTTCCGGAAAACTGCTTTTTCGCCCGAGGAAGTACCAGCCTCCCAAAACCACCCAAGGGCGGAAAAAAAGTTTTTTGACAAATAACTGGGGACTAACAATGGAACGAAATTTTACCAATACAGTTCCGTAACATAATAACTATCATTTATGTGATTTTGATGTTCTGACTACATAGTGTTATTACAGGATAATAATACATCATGTCATGTATCATTATCTGACACCGCTTGATCCATCGATACAATTACTTAAATTACATTTTTGTGTGTAATGACTTATTATCAAGTTCAATGATCAATTTCAATATCAAATTCCTTTTAGACAATGTCTTAAAATTCAAGTTATATTTTCTTTGTATCAAACCACCAATCTCATTTCAGTTTTTGCATCTTGATGAAGCGATATAAAAGCCGTAAGAATATAAAATTAAAAAAAAAATATAATCCAACATTATCGAAACTTTGCACTTGACACTTATTTGTAGTCATTGCAAGCGCTACACTTAATGAAAATTGTCTTATATGTAAAATTAAGGTTATGTTAAAGTATTAACGAATTTTTAATTTATTTTTCAGGTGATAACTTCACTGCTAACTTTTTTGCTGTAATTATTTTACTTTTAATGTTATGCTTCAACGACTTTGTGATTCTTCATCGTGTGCCATTAAACGTTGCCACAGGCAGCTCTCTCTCTCTCTCTCTCTCTCTCTCTTCATGCGCGCGCAACGATACATCTGATGGTTCTCTTTCGTTCGGCCTCTTTCAGAAATACTAGGCCAGCTGCTACTCTTTCCCGCGCCGCGTACAGTCAGCACTACCTATACATTTACAGTGGCCACTGTAAATATATACGTATAGCTTAAATTGATGTGTAACGTATTAGTCTCTTCCTACTTCCCTTTTCCCGCGCTATTACACTGATTTCACTGGCTGTAAAAGTGGCCGTTAAGTTGAGTGCTCGAAAACAAAAAATACGATTCAATCTTATGTTTTTTAGTAAAGAAAAAATCAGTCATCACCCTACGGGAAAAATAGTTTTGTCCAAATCAGAAGTTGACTTTATTTGTTTATTTAAAAATTTATCATTAATTGCCAATTTTTCATTTAGATTTTTGCTTTTCTCTCTTTCTGTTTCTCCTAGAGTAATTTTATGATTGCCAATCTCGTTGTCATCAAGTTTCGTACAAAATAAATCCTTGAAAATTAATTATTTATTACTATAACATACCAATGATAACAAAAGGCGAAAAAAAAATTTTTTAGACTTAAAAACTTTAAATTGGCGTAGAAAAAAAACTATCATGTCAATTAGAAAGTAACCGTGCAAAAATATAGTTATAACATTGTACAATAAGAAGCTATTCTTAAAATAAGAGAGTTATTACTAGTTTTTGTTAATTAATTTTTTTAAGCAATACTTTGAAGTGTTATTATAAACTTAATTATTGGCTTACAATAATAATTGTGCTATTGTATTTACACAGTCACAATTCATGTTTTTATGTTTTTCTGCTCTCGTAGAATATGTGCGAACACCAAACAAAATTTATTACTGTACTCGAACCTAATGAATACTTAAATTACTAAGTTTACTTAGTTGATTCACTCTTAATAATGTGTTGTCTATTTTAAATGCTCCTGTAAGTTATCGTATTTATTACATACATAATAAATATATTTTATCATTAATTGTTTTATTTCATTAACTTGATATTTTATTCTATACATTACGACTGTATGTAGCCAACGTCTACGAAAAAGCGAATGAAACTTGGTTTGACCAGGGGTCCATAGACCCTTCCCGACTGGTTTTTTCTCTCTATCAGTTAACCGTAAAACCTTTCTGGCCTAATTGCCCACTAGGGCCACTCACTTACCACCTCTGTGTAGGGTTGATTGCCACATCTAATATCCAATCACCTAACTAATACAATACCTATCTTACCATGAAAACATTAAAAACTTATACGCCGAGATATTATTACCCTACGGTCATGCCTTGCCAGTTTATCTAGCATTCTCTGTACCAGTAGTGCATTGGGTCCACTTAACACTGATTAGCCTTTCCCCGATCGAGATTCCATATTGCACGTGTTCACTTCTTGCTAGTGAAGCAGGCGCTCTCTGCCGAAGCATCAGATTCACGCTCGTGAGTATCCTCGGAGAAGCCGCATGTTTTGGAGACCACTCCTCGCCAATAAAGCTGGTTTCGTCAGGTACTCACTGCATGGAATACCTTAGTGTGTTGATACTTAATGTAAAATGTTTTCAGTTAAAAATTTTGCGTCCATTTTTGACGCTTCTTAAAATATAAAACGACCAATGAAAAAAATTTTAGCTCTGAAGCTATGCAGTTTATTTAGTGAAAAAATAAGCTGTAAAAAGTAAAAAAATATAATAATGTTGAAACAAACCGTGCGTTCCTTACGCCATAAAATATTTGTTGGCCCTAAAGGGTCGTTAGTTTGCACTTTCTCTCGTTATGATAAATAAAAAAAGATTTGTAAGTAAATCTCTTACGCATTGGAAAAGAGTGTCGTCGTTAACTTAATTCTATTTTTGATGCACTGCTGGTGAAAGACTATGGTATTCGGCAATTTTCTTGGGGATATCATAACCAAACATACTTCTATTGCAGGTAGCTTCAATCGTGCTTTTACACCAGCTGGTGGATCCTATTAAACTAAACTAAAAAGCTAGCGTATTTCTGCAAAGCTTGAAGCTTATTTATTGCTGTTGTTATTAATTTTTTTCACGATAAAAATCATACAAAAACTAAAAAGGAACGTAAAATATCAGTATGCAAAATCGGTTGAGTAGTATTCACAGTTACCGATTACAACAAATTTAGGGGCTTTACTTAATATTCTAGTGAGATTTATCTGATATGGTAACAAAAAATTTTTAATTCATACTTAACTCTCTATATTTATAAACTTTTGATGTTAATAAATAATATTTTTATATTTCTGTTTGGATACTCCAATATTTGCAGTAAACCATGCAATTATTAGATGTTTATGAATAATAACAAAATAAACTTTATCCTTGACATTTATAATTTATTAACGAAGCTAAAATTTTATTGCATATTATTTTAAATAATAAGTCAATTTTTTAAAAATAAAATTTCATAAAAGTGTTTTATACGATTGTAAAAAAATAAAATAAAAATAAAAAATCCTTTTTTTATATTTACAACTGTTTTTTTGTAATGTATTTAAAAAGAGGACATAGAGCAATGTTATTAAGAAGTTAAAAAATATTTAACTACACAACTTAAAAACCCTTTAAAGAATGCTATCGCTGTGAGTTTCAA
>NW_019384269.1:773231-786879 GCF_000648655.2 Copidosoma floridanum | reverse complement strand
GATCATAAAAGGAACTTTTTAAAAACCTTTTTTGTTAGTGTGATTTTTGTTAAGAATTAAATTTTTATATTTGCTAAAAAAACAATTTTATTAAAAAAATAATTGTTCTAAATTAGAAAAATAAATAAACCATGATTTATGAAGTCAGCTACAGTTATTAAGTTAGGTGTTATATTACTAAAATAAACGAACCTGTATAAATGAAGTACAAAGTAAACAGGATTACGTATATTTTACCTAAAAGATTTTAGTTACCACTTTTTTTACAAATCCAAATAGTTTTCTACCCTTTGATTGTACGATTTTAACTTTTTTTTGAAACTATCAAAAATTATAAACCAAAAAAAATTTGAATCAAAGTATTTAAACCACAAATGACTGTAAGTACAATAAATTTTTCTTTATATTATTGTATACAGAAATCAATTTTTTCTAGTCTCAGCGTTTTCCATCACAAATAAAAAGTCTAAAGCTTAAGACAAGGGTTCAAGTTCAATTAAAGTTACCTTCACATTTTAATAAAAAGGAAAAATGTATTATTGTCTTCACGAGATTAATATAGGTACTGCCAAAGCCCACTGCACAAAACTTTTGTAAGCTTATTTATTGTTTGTTGACTGAGTTAAATTTTACCGTATAATATTCTTGTTTATGTTCAATAACTCAATGTATGATCTAATAATAAAAAAGATCCATAGAAATACATCATTGTTGGTTTGAAAATTTACTAACAAATTATGCACAAATTAATATGAAAATCAATTTTTACACTAAAATTAAATTAAATTGACTACAAAAACATATAGTTTCTAAAGTAGTCTAAGTGTCGATAAAATTTTATTTTTATATTTCAAAATACTATAAAAGTACTTAATCTGTTAAACCAAACGGAATAACAGTGGTAGAGCTAAGGCTTTCTGCAAGGGGGCCAAATTATGTTACAATATATTTACGTAAATGTTGCCTCATCGTGAATAGTACATTGAAATAAAATTTAGTAAAGTGTATCCGTTAATGTATTATTACCTATTGTTATATCGTTTAAGCACCTTTCATGTTTAAGAAGAAAAATGAATTGATAAAGTTTTAATTGTATTTCGTTTAATTTTTTTTCTTTTTTTTTTTTTAAGTCTTGTAGTTCCAATTATGATAAAAATAAAAGCATCATTTCAATGACTATCAGTATAGGCTGAGAGTGCATTTTCATTAGTGGAATTAAGCCACAAGTAATAGCTAGTGATAACAGTGCTTTTAATTCTAAAATTGACTGTTGGTAGTGTTTCTAACATACCAACAAAACTTTTCATGAAAATGAATTATAATGTAATGTCAGCGTAATTTCACTATTGTTACGTAGGTTTCTCGATGAGGGATAAATAAAAGCGTGACTTGTGCTTAACTTATACTTTATTAGGACGCTTTGTATTCAAAGGGAGTTGCGAGTGTATTCTAGTCTCGTGGACCTGGTCCTTTCGCTCTCGCGTCACTAGCTAATCTCTCTTTACTCTGTCGCTTCGCTCTCCCTTTCCTATCACTTCTCTTCTCTATTTCCCTACCTCTTGGGCCCAGGCCATTGAGGACGCATGCGCGCATAGCTTTATGCTATGGTACATAACACGTCTGAGGCCGCGACGCCGATGTCCTTGGTGGCGATTTCCTTCTTGATTTGTATGTTTGTGATAAAGTAGTTCTGTAGTAGTTCTGAAGTAGTTTTCTTATAATGTTAGGTGGTTTGAAGCGCCATGTCCCTGTTTCTCCTACTGTTTTATTTCACTGTATCTAATGTGTATACCTGTTGTTTATGTTTACGCACTACCTTCACACAAAATGATTTTGTTTCAAAATTCTCTTATTAACTTATCGTACATAATTGCTTATATATGTTTTCCTTGTTTTTTTTCTTCTTATTATTATTTTTATATGAGCTGTACAATGAATTATGAAAACATGTTTTTTTTTCACATTAAATGATAATAAATCCCTATATATTGATATAATTGTCAATTTCATACTCTTTCATTTTTTGTTTCGTGGTCAAGGATGTCGAGAGCCAAGGGTGCACAGTGTGGTATTGTGATTTTTTTTATTTTTAAATCAAATTTCTAAAGAACGAATTAAGATAGAGTGATGATTTTTGTTAGAGTATACTCATAAGTTGATATAAAATACGGGAAGCATATTTATAAAAGTATTTTTTTATTTTTCTAATCTCTAAATTTTACAAAAAACACGATTTTTTTTTAGACAAACGTATAAAAATGTTATATACTTAACCTAACTCTCTCTTTAGTCTGCATAAAGCTGTTTGATATGAGACTTTACAATGTGAGGGACCATATTATCTAAATATGAGTACCTTTATGCTTAACATACTCTTAAAACAGCAAAAATCGATGTATTTTAGTTCTTTTTTTTTAAATCAGAACGGATTAAGATAGAATGATGATTTTTGTTAGAGCACACTCGTAAGTTAATGGGAAATACGAAAACAATATTTGTAGAAGTGTTGTATCTTTTTCTAACCTCCAAGTTTTACAAAAAAACACGTTGTTTCAGAAAAACCTATAAGAATATTTTAAATTTAACCCAATTCTCTCTTTAGCCTACATAAAGCTGTTTGGTATGAGACTTAAGTATGTAAGTGACTATGGTATCTAAGTATGAGTACCTTTTAATGCTTAACATAATCTTAAAACAGCAAAAATTGATGTATTTCGATAAAAAACCTTTTATCTTCCACACCAATTAAAGCTAAAAACAAGAATTTAGATCAATCATAACAATANTTATTAAAGCATTTTTTAATTTTTCCAACCTCCAAATTTTACGAAAAACACAATTTTTTCAGATAACGTATAAAACTGTTTTAAGCGGAACCCAATTTTCTCTTTAGTCTGATAAAGCTGTTTGATCTAAGACTTTAGGATGTAAGTGACTATATTATCTAGATATTAGTACCTTTCAGTGCTTAACATAACTACAAAACAGCAAAAAGCGATGCATTTTGATGAAAAACCTTTTATCTTTCACAACAATTAAAGTTATGAACATGAATTTAGATCAATCTTAACGATTACATATGAAGGATTTAGCTTTTTTTGGTGGTTTGTTTCATTCCAATAAAAATATTTTTCAACCTTTTTTGACAGAGGTGTTATGTTGCATTCGTTTTTTCTTTTGTCAATATTTATCATTAAAATAAGGGGATCGGACAGATACATGGCCCTATTAAACATGTCTTTGATACGATTATTTCTGCTGTCTTGTCTGGCACGATTTGAGAAAAAATATCTAAAATAATTTTTGTATTAATTTTTAGAATAACTGTATCTGCATAATATTGCAGCTCGAAGTTTGGATATTTTAGTAATACATTACCTAAAATATTTGTGCCATGATTCAGATGCATCGTCTGAGAAGTAGGCCATAGGCATTGGAAATTTTCTTGCTATTGCGCTCCCATCCATGAGTAATTTGTGTATCGAAGGGCTTAGTCTTGACCATTCATACAATTTGTAGTTTAATTTTTACGTTTTCAAGCAAAACTTTTCTAATTTATTGAGGTCCAAAGGTTTCTTGCATTTAAAAGCAGTTATTATGGTAGTGAGATCGCATACGAAGGTACTATCTATCCCTATAGCTTTAGCGACAGTTTTAGAATCCTTAAAACACGTACAAGCTACATTACCTGTATTCGTTGTTCCGTGACCTTGGATTATTTGATCAGTTCGTACGAGCAAAGCTTCATAGAATTTATTTTGCACTATATTTTATTGCTTTTCAACAGCTTCTATTTTTCAACATTATAAAAACCATACGACTTTTATTACTAAATGCTTAATTGTGTATAATTATTAAGGTAGAAGTAGGGTTAAAGAGTTTTAAATCGAAATTTCGCTCGATTCGTGAACTTTCAAAAATGACTACAATCTTGCCGTATTAAGGGGTACTGTATCTTAGTCTGTGTTTCACAGTGAAGCAAACCCATTCCATAAGAAAGGTTTTCCTCCTTTGGAGTTCAATTATTCTTCATATTACTAAATTGGCGAGTTGTCATATAGCACATTGGGCAACGTTGACTAGAGCTATTATTAACTATTATTAACCATGACATTAAGGACTTTGCCGTCAAGCATTGTCTGTTTAACGTTAAGTGTCACATAAACCAGCTTATCATTAGACATTCTGAATATACGTTTTGAAAGACTTTAGTATCTGATCCTGAAGGCTCTTAATCGCTTGATTGATAGATGTAGAATCTTTTTTTTACAAACGATATTCTTATAGGTCTACAAAATCGTGTGCTTGCAGGAGTTGGATTGATCTAATTTTTTCTGCTGTTAACTAAAGTTTCTAACTTTATAGTTGTGCAATGAGAAACAAACAACGACTGATGAGGATCATAGCTGATATTGTGCTGATTCTCGTAATGTTGATGAACGTGTTCGGAAGAACTATCAAAACCAGTAGATACTAATAATTCTGTTGTAAAAAATAAAAAAATATGTTATTTGTTTATCTGATATACGGTGATATCTCTCAAACGTAAAAAATTTAATAAAAATATTAGGCAATCACAGAATGTAAATATATTGTATTGCAATTGTTCAACAAGTAATGAAATTTTTTTAAAAGGTAGTATTTAAAATTTTGTGAACATTCAACGGAAAAACTGGATTTTCCAAAATTAATAAAGAAATCCGTTCAGCTTATAATGGAATATTTAAAAAGGTTTCACTAGATTCTAAATTTCTAGTTATTTTGTTTAAATCATTGCATGAAATGAATAATTCAGCTTGGAACCCAAATATTTTAAATTGTACGCTCAGTATTATAATTAATAACGTTAAGTTTCCTTTTCCACGTATCCAATGGCTACAAAGACCTCTTTAGCATCAGGACTAATTAAGCCACAAGAAAGTGTCCCTACACACCTAATCACAATGTTTGTCTCGAAAATTTATATCCGCGTAGGGTTCGACTGTGCTAAACAAACAAATTTTTTATGCACATTAAAAAAGAAAATAATATCTCAATCGACAAAGTGCATATCTTCCCAATTCAATGCTACGGCTTCCCACAAGCGCTCAGCTATTTAACTGAGAAGACAGACTTTTACTTCAATTACGGATATAATGTAATTCATAGGTTTACAATCCATTTTTGCGGTTAAAATGTCCTTGTACTTAGGATGTATACGACGATTTCGTGCATGACTATCGAAAATGCGTTTACTATAAGACTCTTTGAAATAGTCTCCATCCAAATAGAAAGCTAATACTGATTATTTTGTGTGACGTATTTTGGATTGATTGTCAGTTTTGATTTCACTTGGACTATCTCCCTTGTTGGGATTCTTCTTTTTTGCCAATCGAGCAGCAATTTCTATTACTTCTGCATCATTATTTGCATCATTAAAAATTTCTAAAGCACGACGATATTTTGTAATATAGGGCGCTTCAATAACATTCATACTTTTTCTCCCAAAATTATGACGACCTCTTACTCCTTTTTTTGGACGACCTTGTAATCTTTACTTATTTTTTCTACTATTTGGCATTTTAGAATAACTTGAAAAATCCATCAAAATACAAGCTCGTATGAATGTAAAAAATCCCACAAATTTACGTTGTTTTTAAAACTTTTTAGCGTAGGTTACTCCGATTCCCAATTAATTCTTTCTCAACTTATGCACCTATATATGCCAGTATAAATGGGTTTGAAATTGAATTAAATGCTACTAGCGTGGTGACAATTTAGGTATATGGTTGAAAATTTTTTCTAACTTATCTTTTTACGTACACGTTTTATTAAAGTACTAAATGTACGTAATATTATATTATATTAGTATTTTATGATCTTAAAAAAAAGATTTTTAATTAGGTGATAACTACTTATCTGTAGTCAGTCATTACGTAAGATAACAAGTACATTAAGTTTAAAGCTCTGTCATAAAAAATAGTACTTTTTTTACACAACTATATTAATACATCATCACAGTATAATATATTGCAATAAATGCAAATGCTAGTAAATTAAAAAAAATTATGTAACAATTAAGCAATACGTAGTTAAAAATCGCAAAAAATTTTAATTTCTCAAATTTTAAAGATTTTTCACTAATGAACTAAGGTGCTCAGATATAAGAATCTCTGAAGGTTTTTTGCTTGAAATGAGCCAAAAAATACAAAAGTTTTTTGTTTCCCGACAAAAAATTTTTAAAAATCTTTTTAAGAATAATTTGTTCAAAAAATATTTGACCACATTACTAAAATACAAACACGTGTTAATATAAGGAAGGTACTAAGAGATTCATTAAATATTTAGTGTAAGAGAGACATTAAAAAAATATAAAGTATACGTGCACCCAGTTGCATATAATATTATGTGATATATAACCTTGTTTCGAATATCGAAAGGTACTCATATCTAGATAATATAGTCACTAACATCTTAAAGTCTCATATCAAACAGTTTTATCTGACTGAAGTGAGAGTTAGGTTAAATTTAAAACATTTTTATACGTTTTTCTGAAAAAATCATGCTTTTGTAAAATTTGGAGGTTAGAAAAATAAAAAATACTTTTATAAATATTTTTCTCGTATTTTACATTAACTTACAAGTATACTCCAATGAAAATCATTATTTTATCTCAATTTGTTCGTTAGATATTTGATTTTAATAAAAAAAGATCAAAATATCTCGCTGTGGGGCGTACTACTTTCACCTGTTTATAATATTTTACTAGTGTCTGTCTTTCTGCTAATCCAACTATAAGTTTCATCATTGCTATAGTTATTTTCATTTTTATTTTTATAACATACAAAATTCTCCACCTCTTTTTTATTTATTTATTTTTTTTATTTCGCTTAACATAAACTACCTATATTATGCGATACAAGGTGCTTGAAAAACATTTCGGTGATGAGAATACATTTATTACTGTATTTAAGTTACAAAAAAAATCTATAACTTTGCTTGCTTTCTGCGTATTTATTTTATGTGGTAATAAGAATATTAGCAATTATGACTCATAAATGTTTTATGATAGTTGTTGAGGATGCGCTGGTCAAGGTCTACTGTGTTCGGCCTAATTTATCATCATTATTATTATTATTTTTATTACTATTTTTGATATTAATTATACATATTTCTGTTACTGTAAGTATAATTTTATTACTATAGCTATTCCACCTTTTTTTCATTATTGCTATTGATATTTTAAGTTAGCCCTTCGGCCGCAGAGCGATGTTGTTTTCTGATGTTGTCTCTTTTTTTTGTTCTTTCCGCTGCCTCGCTATTCCGCGCTCGTTTGGTATCAATCTCCCAATCCCCAATGTTTTTCTAGCTCGGGTTTCCTCTGCGTTGCTCCTGGTGTACCACAATGCGCAATAATAATTTCCTAGAGAGTTACGCGGTTGCTCAACGGTGTTAGGAAAATCTGGGATTTTCCTATATAGTGTATTCAATTGACGTTTACGAGTTCTGTGTTGTATTTTCTTTGCTGTATCCTCGTTTATAAATGGTTTGCTCGTTGTTTTCACTTCTTTTTCCATGTTTTTCTTTTTGCGCATGTACGTTAGTTTATTGTTCGTTGGTCTTTGCGATGAAATTTCCTCTTTATCGTTTACCGCTGTGAGGTTATCTTTTTCCGTCTTATCTTTTGGTTTTTCCATTATCTCCCATTCTGGATCTCTTCCCAGTATCTCTCTTACTGTAGCTGCTGGTGCTTGATACGTGTTAACTTGCTATAAGTTTCCTTGGTTTCTTTTCAACTGTTTTCTCATCTGACTCGTCTAAGTCAGATGTTTCTACTTTGTCTTTTTTATTCTTTCGTATCAAATTCCTCTGTCTCCTTGTACGTATTTTATGTAGTCGTGCTGGTGGTGCGTTCACCGTCTTCGTGATTGTCCCTTTCCTGTTTTTCCGCAAGCTCACACGCTTCTTTTAGTACTGGATTGCGAGAAAGAGCATCTGGTGCTTTATTTTTATGCCCAGGTCTGTAGACAACCTCGGACTCATATCCCCGAAGTTCTGCTTTCAGTCTTGTGAATCTTAAGTCTGGTTTCTTTGATGTGTGGAAGTATTTGAGCTCGTGATCCGTTACCATTGTAAATTTACGACCAAATTAATATGATCTAAATTGCTCTTTGGCGTACCTTATTGCCAATAATTCCTTATCGTATATTGGATATCGTAGTTCACTGCCTTTCAAACATCTGGATGCGTATTCACAAGGGTGATATTTACCTGTCTCTCTTAGGCTTAAAATTTCTCCGATGACGTAGTCGGATGCGTCGTTTGATACAATGTAAGGTTCGTTTATATCTGGAGCTTTAAGTACTGGATCACTGCACAGAGGGTCTTTTAGTTTTATGAACGCATTTTCTTGTTCTCCCTCCCATTTTAATTCGGCTGTTTTTTTTGTAAGCTTTGAGAGTGGTTGGGTTATTTTTGCGTAATCTTTGATATAGCATCGATAGTACCCCACTAACCCAAGAAATTGTTTCATTTTTCTCGTATTTGCTGGTTTAGGAAAACTGTTTACTACTTTAATTTTTTCTGGATTTTTTTTTATTTGACCATTACCTACAATATGTCCGAGCACTTTTGCTTCCTTTCTAAGAAAGATTGGCATTTTCTTGGTTCTATTGTGAGGTTTGCGTTGACTTACTGTTTTAAGAGCCTTTTAAACCTTATTTAATGTTGCTCTAAATTTTCTGCAAATACCATGATGTCCATGTATACTTCTATCTCACGTCCTGGTAGACCAACATTCGCTTATATTGGTAGTGTCCGCTCGGTCCTGTGAACGCTGTTCTATGAGCATTCTCCTCGTGAATTTCCACTTGAAAAAACCCACTCCTCAAATCTTATCACGGTTATATATTTTGCATCTGCCGAGTTTTCAAAAATTTTATTCTGGAATGGCAACGGATAGCACGTACTGACTTTTATCTCGTTTAATAGTGGGAAGTCTGTTACAATCCTCCAGGATTTTTTCTCTTTTGATCCTACGTTTTTCGGGACAATCCACATATTTGAGTTACATGGAGTTGTATGAAGATGTCGATGGTTCGATTATTTGTTGCTGCAATAGCTTGTCTGTTTCTACCTTCATTTGTTTCTTTAGTTTTATTGGATACCATACTCTTTTTGCAATGATTAGCTTCTCTGTTGACGTTGTTATTCTATACTTCAGTAAGTTTGTAGACTTTAGCAGCTTGTCGTTGAGGTCAAATACGAAAGGATTGTATTCTATGAGATCTCGGGTGTGGTCTTATTTTTCCGTGTTGCAGCTGGACTTATCGACGATTTCCAAAATTTTGTTTACTTGTGCCGCTATATCCGATTTTTTATGTCTCCGAAATTTTTAACGTTGTTATTAAAATTATTCATATCTTCACTACTTATTACCCATCTTTCTTTTGTACTTTTATTATCTTTTATATTTCCGTCCGAATTTTTATATATATCATAGCTTCAATTAAACCTTCTGCATCGTCCCCAGTGACGCCAAGTGGTTCCACCCCTTGTCTGATTTTGCATTCAAAAAAATTTACCTCTAGTATTGGTACCTTAATTTGTTCATCTGTTAAATTTATCATCTCCGCAAATGTTTTAGAGTTTTTATTTTCTCCTATAAAATTACCGAATAGGATTCCCTCTTTTATGTTTTGTAGAGGGATCCAGCTGACTTGTATGTGACTGCTTTCATCTTTTATGCACGCAAATATTATTTTCCTCGACTTTGCGGAAATTTTAAAATTTTCTGGTTTCAATAGTGGGATTCTGATACCTTTTAATTCCAAATAATTTTCTTTGGCGCTTATGAGGCCATTACATTACTTAAAAGCGTCCCAGCCAATAATGCCTTCCATCTTTATCGGACAGGTGTCTGAGATTACATGCAGAGTAATTATGATACCGTTAAAACATATTGTAGTCATCCCTGACGTGCATTGTTTTTATATAATTTTGGTTATCGTTGTTGTATTGTCCGCACCCGTCAGTCCGATTTAATCTTCCACTCTCTGCGTCTATCACTAATGTGCGACATTCGCTCGTATCGTGACGTCTGCGTTTGCAGTAAGCGCAATTTTTATCCTTTATATTTTGCACATTCTGTGTTACTTGTGTTGATGCGTTAGTCGCTTTTATATCTGAGTTTTGAAATTTTCTACTCGTTGTGTCTGCTACCAGTTTCATACATAATTCTGTAGCATGTTCCCCGTATCCATTACAATACGAGCAAAATTGATAATCCCCGGTTGCTCTGTTTTTATCTGTCATGTCGCGTACTTCTGCCTGCTCGTGGTTGCGCACCTGGTTATTTGTATCTCTTGCCTCTGTTCTTGCTAGGCACACTTGAGCCTCGATTCTTGCTGGAATTATTTCGCGTAGTCTTATATTTCTTTCCATTTTCAAACCGGCTACAATAGCTTCACCCAATGTTTTTGGATTAAGGCATGTTACTACGTAGTTATAAGGCGGTTGTATCGCGTATGTGTATTGTTTTATGGCTTCGTTCTCAGTGCTCTCTTTTAACGTCTGTCGTTGACTAGGGAGTAGTGTCACGCCCGAGTCGTATAAGGTTATTATTTTATCGTGCGTTTTCTGCACGTGGCTGCTTTATTTTTCTACTAGTTTGCTTCTGTATTGTTTGATTACTTTTAATTTAGCCAAAAATGTATCGACACTACCGATGCTGCTGTATCTATTTTTCTGTTCTACTAAAAATTTGTCTACGGAAGAAAACTGTGCTGAGCGTGGTATGAATTTGACTGCCTTTTCTTTAAATTTATTTGCTAGTGAACCTATATAAAATTTTTCATACAAAGGGCCTATGGTCTATAACACCATTTTTACCATTTGTTCGAGTATAGGCAACTTAACGGGATCGCCATCAAATATTGGCACGTTTGTTGCTAAGTGACTTGGTGACGACAACGTGTTCTAAATTAGGCGCTCGTAATTAAAATTTTCTGTGTAATGTCGAGGTACTGTAAATTGGTCTTGAACGTTTAAGTGATTTTTATTTGCCCAACCTGACGTTAACTCTTCTGCATGTCTCTAGTTTTTTGTTCATGTAGGAAGTGATTTAAGAGTTATGATGAGATTTCCAGTGAAAAAAGTGCCGTTTCCATAAGAGGCTATGTATAAGACGCTCACTTGTAACGCGTTTTACGAAAAATTTTCTGGAGCAACCTATGCTGAAAGTTTGCACAGAGGTAAAAAACATACTCATTGACCGTGGATTTTAATTTCATCCATTTTACAAGTACTTCGATAGGTGTGTTGAGCCTCCTTAAGCAATTATAGAAAAAAAAATGTTTTTTATGTGTGACACACGTTATCTATACAATTTAAAGCTGCTCATTACAGATCTGCTAATTATTTCGTAAAGAAAAATTATTTAAACAAATCATTGAAACAATTATTTTACAGAATTTTTATAAAAAGCATGCAACACATGTNTTAACAAACAAAGAAAATAGCCCTCCTTTGTTACTGATCGCCGACTCAGGACCACCACTTGGTTGAATCAATTAAGCAACCAGGGAGATTTTCTGTCCTGAGTCTGAACTCATCAACAAAAAATGAAAATCCATTTTTTTGATTATTAACTGTTTTTATTGACTATATACTATTTTGAAAATTGCACATAAGGTTAGGTTTAAATGGACAAAGGTATCTGGGCTAATTACTACAAATTCACTATGTACTTCAAGAAAAAAAAATTGTTTAAATATTGCTCAGGTCTATTAAAAGGAAAAAGTTAGCAATTGGTACGTGGGAAATTTTGTCTTCTGAAGTGAGCAACAGTTAGGACTTTTCTTACTCATAGCTATGATTATATACTGCAAATCTTCACAAATAAGGCAAATTGCGCACAAATTTTAATAGGTCGTAAGGAAAAAAAATATTTTTTAATGAATCTATCTTTTTAAGTATAGCTCAAAATACTTTTTAAATATGACTTCTTTTTTGCTATGGTATTTAAGGCTGCACATTAAAATTTCGTTTTTTACTTTGTAAAAAAAATTGTCTACAGTATGAGATGCTCCTTTTTGTAAACTTTTAAAATTTCTCAAATATTTCTACAAATTATACTTTTTGATGAATAATTAGGTGATGAAGCATACAAAATATTAAGATAAATGTAAACAAAGAAAGTAAACTTCAAACTTTCTTGGTGAGAAATATCAAATGTACACACACGATTTTTTTAAGTAACTACTTAAAAACAAGTAATTAGTTCAAAAACAAATATAATACGGTTATTTTTAAAACCTTACTTAGTGCCGTATTTATGCCGGTCACTTCTGCTTTGTCGGAGAAATAAAAACCTAAAGATCCATTTGTCAAACTTGTGTTAGCTTTTTCCAAAGCATCGTAGTTTTTTTTTATTTTTGGGTAATAAATCGAATTTTTTTTTCAAATTGTGGAAAAACATTTTCTAAGCGTTTATTTTAATACATCGATCCTTTTTTGATTTTGGAGCAAAATTAAGTTAAAGCGGAAATTTTGACCCTGTTTTTTGGCGTTTTGGGTTACTGTGCGCCGTCTCGTGCTCACGCAACGTCAAAAATTGTGTGCTCTGTTCACACGTAGCAGAAAGATGTCATGTCACTCTGTTGAAATGCATTTCAGCAAGTAAGAAGTTAGAATGTCAGACCTCTCTCGCTCTCATGTCTACCATACCAGTGCCATGCTGCATGTGAACAGGGTACACAGCTTTGCCGTAGCTGCACGCACTGCTTCACTCTGATTGGGCATCATTTTGCCGTGCCACGCCGATTCCCGCTCTATGTGTCCGCACCCTTCGTAAGAAAAGTATTATTCTTTATTAAACCCATTAGAAAACCATAGAAACATCTTAGTAAAAAGAGTAAATTTCATTTGCAGTGTAAGCCATCATAAATCTTAATAAATTTGGAAACAATGTGATAATTTATATTTATCGGCAATTTCATTTTCTGCTATCTTAAACTAATATATGAAGCAAAGTCGCTAAAACCGTTGTAATCGTTAACATAATTTTAATCGTAATTGAAATTTGTATTGTAATAAATGTTCATTACTCATGGATTTTTGTACGTAATGAGGGCCGGAACGTTTTCTAAACGATTAAAACGTTGCTTTGTTTTTAAAACAAGTATAAAATATGATAGTACACCCAGTGCATGTTGTTTTTGATCATTTAGCGACTGTCATTGGACGTATTTTTTAAGTATGACTTTTTATTTTCAATCTGGTGAACGTCAGCGCCTTTCTACTGTAGGGTTGTGACATGCGTTTAAAAATTTTGGACACCCTGAAACTAAGTTACGCTAGTGATTAGCTAAGTATTACGATTTCCCTTTCTTTGAGTATAACCCCGGTTAATTAGTGGTAGTAACAATCGGCTAAGAATATTATTTGTACCGAGGAAACTCTAAGATTAGGAACCAACACACAAACAATGTTAGTGTTTATATGTCGGAGGGCGGGTTCGTTGCCCTGTGTAAAAGAGCGAAGTTGCTCAGATTGCCGATTATATACAATATTTAAAATAATTATTAAGTTTCAAAATTTATCTGTTAAATAATCAATTAATTCCTGCACCATATACAGCAATTGTTTATTGATTATTACTTTATTGAAT
>NW_019384269.1:729131-759036 GCF_000648655.2 Copidosoma floridanum | reverse complement strand
AAAAAATGTGTATTATTGAATTGTCTATTAGACGGATTTTTTATTATAAGAAAATATAATAAATAGAAGAATATAAATATAAATGTAAAACGCATATTGTAAATTCTAGATGATAGAAGTGACCCGTTGCAGTATGTTTTTAAATTATTCGGACGGCTCCGTATATACGTATGATATATTTTTTCGTGGTTAGTCTACCAATCACCGCTTTCCTAATTATTACTGTTATATCACGTTTTTCTAACCTATTAGAAGACGTTGAATATACATTATCTTGATTAAACAGATTTTGTTGATTAATTAACCCAAAGTAATCTTCCGTTTCTTTTAAATTGATGAACTATAAGGTAAAAAGCTTTTCTGTGCCACTAAGAGTTGGAAAAATTGTGTAAATATGAGTTGTTAAGGATAAAGATTTTACTTCACATTTAACAACTTTTTTGCCTTTTTGAAAATCTTTTTTCAGTAAGAGTACGATCAAAATGCAGTTCTTATTAAAAACTGCTTTGACCCGCATTTGAAGTATTTTAAGTACTATAGTCATTAGTAAATGGCTTAATATTCACGACAACTTTACTGGTTTCTTCATTTACCTTATACTTTTCTCCTGTAGTTTTTTTTTTTTTTTTTTTTTTTTTTTTTTTTTTTTTTTTTTTTTTTTTTTTTTTTTTTTTTTTTGTAATCTTGTTAACCTTTTTACTGACAGTTTTATGTATTGTTTTCGAATTTGTACACGTCTGTATAATTGGCTCGATCCATTTATAATATCGCTTTCTCATTAACACTGGAATTTAAAGTTTTTTTTGCATTTATTTTGTAGTTTGTATCCCGATTTCGCAGGTTGAAAAACAAATAAATATGGGTGCACATTCATCTTTACACGAAGTTATCAGGGCACTCGCGACTACAGTAAAAATAAAACCGACTCCAGGGTCTTGCATAGGCTAGACATTTGCTGTTACTTGCACTGCTTACACTACCTCGTGCCAAATTACAAACTGCATTCAAATGTTTTGTTTACAAACTCGTTAGAAACCTGAAAAAATTTGGTACTGATACGTAGAATGTGGGATTGCATATATTTTTCGATCTATTAGGCTAATAAAGTTTGTTATTAAAAATACTGTACTAATTTATAAATTACATCATACTATTATGACATTGTAACTATACGTAATATTATTAACATTCTATTTTTACATTATTATTACATATTACTAGTATATTATTCTACTTTAGCTGCATATATTATAATGACTTCTGTTTTGATGTAAGTTAATGCTAAACAAAATCCAAATTATGAAAAAAAGTTAACTTATTTGAAATTTTCCATTCACAGGTACAAGCATCTTAAGTTGAAAACAGAATAGTGTTTTACTTCTTGACTAGAAGTACTTCAAATGAAAACAAAAAACATACATTTAAAAACTTGACTATTTTGGCATAGGATACCTGAGATATGGCAATGGCTTCGCTTACTTTAGTATTTTATCAGTGGAGCTTTGGTATCTTGAAAATGGCTCGTGCAAAGAAAAAAAAATTATAGCTAAAAAATATCAAATTCTTAAAAAAAACTCTAAAATTCAGATTTTACCTAAACCCTATAAAATTTTTAAGTTAGCTTCATAGACATTAATTTAAGTTTTCTTTTGATATATTTGTATTTTCCCTACTATACGTATAGTAGAGTTGCCTTCTAAAAAATTTTTTAATTCCCATTAAATTCATCAAATTTACTTTTAAAAAATATTGTACGCAAATTTTTTTCCATTCTTAAAATAGAAATATCTTTTTCCTACTTTTAGAGTTTTTTCAAACATTTGGATGTTTAGTGTGCCCACTGGAGGAAGAATCGGGTTCGCACCTGCTGCGCATCCAGCCAGGATAAGCACAAGGAGTACCTCGGGCTCTGCTTTATAGGTCCCGTGGGTCTGGGGCTTACCCTGGCAACATGCACCACCAAGTACAAAATCTACCATTCGTCTCTTGGGCGCAGTGCTTTGCGCCCTAGGGCACACTTCGCCCGCTAATTACTTTCCCAAAGTTTATTCCCGCTCTAGGGCAGAAAGTGTGCCTACAGGCGCAAAGTTACGTTTTCTGCTCTTGATACAAAAATGTTTTTCTCACCTCGGGCAAAATCTTATAACAACCGGGCCTTTCGGGCGCGCAAGTTATCCTTTTTTCCCTACGTAATAAATATACTATTATTTCAAACTTTTAAATTTTGTATAGATAGTTTGTTTGACTAATCGCCATTGACATTTTCTATTTTTAATCTATTTATACTATATTGAAACTTTAGTTATTCAGTTTTTCTGGTAATAACGTATTGTATACGATTATTAGATTTATATCGTAAAATACAATGCGGAAAACTATTTTTACAAGTTTTTATTAGTAACAAAATAGAGGATTTCGCAGAAAGAACACAAGAAACTTTCCACCTAAAATAAGCCATTGAATACGAGAAAATTTTTTTAATCAAAATTAAAAATTTTCAATTAATTAATAAATAATTTCTATAAACCACCAATTTTTTCTAAATTGACTATCCCTTAGTACCCTCACATTTTAAAGGAATTAGACGTATCTTCTATGTTAAAACCCACTAAATCGTTTGGCTACAGGCTGCACCGAAGAAACGGGCCTAGGTAAACACATTTGGGTGATTCCGCCGTAACTGGCTCAAATCGTGTCCAGAGCTCGTACGACGTTTTAAAACTAAAATTAATTATGCTTGCAGTGCCAAGACATGTTGAATGTTATGAATCCTCGATTAATTACAGATGTAACCGACTTCTTGTCGGTACAAGGGTTCACGAAGAACATTGCAAAAATTATCTCAAAATGTCAGTTCTGACCTCTGTCCAAAACTCAACGTTGTAAACAAAAGACTCTCGCATACCAAAATAAAGCTTTTTCCGGAATTTTTGCACCTAGATTATAAACTTTAGTTATCATAGATTATATTCATACTGAAATTACAGATGGCGTAAGAACGTATAATGCATTGTTTTTGTCCCTAGATTTATATGAATATTATAATAAGTATAGAAATAGCTTTGTAAAATGCTCCATTTGGTTCTGCAACACCTCTTCATGGTAATTTTTCGAATAACATACTGTCACTAAAAAAGTGCACTGGCCAATGCCGCTAAAAATTAGAATTTCCGTGACTGGTGAGTGAATCATTTCTCGTTTTTCATGTGTACAAATACTTTGATCAGTTCCGACCCTCCCTTAAAGCAACCACTAGGTTTACTTGAACAGGTACGTAAACTGTACTTTCTTATACTATTTGGCGATGATAGATACTGTATAAGCGGAAAAGTTAGTTTGTCTCGTTCGTGGACAATCCGAGAGTTTTAAAGGTGGAAATGTCTGTTCCGACCCCCTGAAATTAATAATCAACTGTAGTTAAGTTTCTATACATTTTTAGGTCTTGAGTCATTGGAAATTCAACTTCTCATCATGAAATATTTATTTTTTACATAGTTTTGAGACTTTTTTTGTGTGTGGCTTGGTAACAGTGTTCAAAAAAGAACCAAAAAATCAGGAAGGTGATACATTGAAAAATTTAAATAAAATAATCAGTGATAAATAAATATTTTTAGCTTCTTTCTAAAATTGTGGCTGAAATTCGTACATTTAATACATTAAAGTATTTAATATTTAGTTACTATAGTGTTTAATACAAATCTTCACTTGTCAAGCGTGACTCATATTGACATCAGCTTTATTACAACATTTGTATGATCAATCAACTAAAAAATTAAGTGCAGTAGAAAAAATGATATTTCAATAAATTCAACATAAAGAAACAGTTAATAGATATCTAATTATGTAAGTATTTATACAATGCACAAAAAATATGCAGTTGAATTCGGTTTTTTAAGACAATGATCTATGCATTTCAGCATATTGTTTATTTAGTGAAGATAAGTCAATAATTTGACCTAATTTTTTTTCAAGATCCATTCACTTTTTAATGTTAATACTTTTTTATGATTTATGAAGATCAATGTTTCTTAAAAACTTACGGAAAATACAATGCAATGAATATTTTTAATGCAATAAATGTCTGAGGATGATGAAAAATTAGAAAAAATTGACCAAACATATTTATATCAAGGGATACATTATTAGTCAATTATAATTGAAAAGCAAAACGTATTCTAATCGATATTTTGTATTCCATAAAAATAAAAATTTGAGGGGGCAATATNATTATAAAGCTTTCTGTAAAACAGTTTTTATAATTTCTCTAACTTTTGTATCTTAAAATTTTTTTCAATATTGAAAACAGAGTGAAAACTTATCTTTAAAAAAAGGCAGCGACGGCCACGACAACAAAAACACGCCAACTCTTCAAAATTCTTACTTAAAATTAAAGTGGTGTAATAAAATATATGGTATGGTAATGTAAAAGACTTTAAAATTTTTTATAAAACAAAGTTTTTCGTAAATTTTCAGTAATCTGTATCAATAGATGGAATTTTATTCAATTTTCAACAATAAATATAATGCTTGCATATCGTTAATCCATCCTTTTTTGTAAATACAGTTTTTAAAAACAAAGCAACATTTATTATTTAATTCACGTACAAATAAATTATGAAGTGAATTCTTGTAATTAAAATAATCAAAGCAATACACTTTCTTACTCTAGTTCATTCTTGATTAGAAAATCATTTTCTAACTTTAACCAAATAAAAACGTTCAGATTCTTACACGTAAACAAAACATGAATTTTTCTCCGTAAAAATAAATGTTTTGTTTCTTCTTTTTAAAAAAAGTAAAATTTAGTGATTCCATTTTCATAAAGCTGTATTTACAATTGATACTTCATTTTTAATTTTTTAGAAACAATCATTTTTGCTATATTATTCTCATTTAGTAATTCTGTTGTTTTTTAATTTCGTAAAATTACACAACTCATCTTTTTCAGTAATTAACATTATTACTGCTCAAGTTTTTGTATTTTTATTTTTAAAGACACTACAAATAATAAGTTTTTCTATAAAATATCAAATTTAATTACTTCAAAAGTTACTATATTTGTGGTGTTTTGTTCAAATTGGTTTATTTTAATGCGGATTGGACTTAGTATTCAATATTTTTATACAGACACTCTGTGTTTATTCTTCTCTTGGAAAGATAAATGACTTAACATGTTTATTTGCTATTATTATAATAATTTTAAAATTTAGTGTAATTTAAACGAAAATAATTTCTTAATTTTTATGTTGCAAACGATGACTGTAGATGTGAACATTTCGTTGGTTCTGATATTATTGTGCTTTTGTTTCTTTTTTAATGGCAGAAGAAAATTTTCATGATTTACCACCTACAATAATGAGTATGTTTCCAAATTATTAAGGCCATTGGCCGAATTTAAAATTTCCCGGCACTTGATCAAAGACGCTGATCCATCATTTGTTTGTGTCACGCGCTTTTCCTGCCTCTTGCCGATCTTTTCCTGAAGAGATCAGATTCGACTCGTATGCCAGCCCGAAAGCACGTGCTGCTAACGCTTGATGAGGTTTCACGCACCCCTCTCCTTGCTATGTTCGTCACGTAGTGTAAAAGTTTGTATCGATATCCCTTGCCATTCCTGCACACATGTTTTGAGTTAGCATAGGACAATTAAATAATAAAGTTTGTTAAACATAAAACCTATGTTGTGATTTTGTACAAATAATTCAAGCCCGTCCAACAACTCCTGTTACCTTCCAGTGCTGGGCCAAGCCTGCACTTTGACATTGACAATAATAAATTTAATTTAAATTTCCTTAAAATCGTGTAGAACAGCAGTAGGAAATTGGATTTTTCGATCATGTACAAGACATATAGTTAAAAATTAAAATATTTACATAAAAGAAAAAATACAATAAAAGTTTAAAAAGTATGTACACGTGTAAGAAAAAAAGTCAATTTAATATATTGTAGCTCGTTTAAAAAGTTATAACCAATTTATTAATTTATTTATTTATTTACCACATACTATACATAATATAATAATTATGTAATATGTTTACAATTTTACAATTTCGCATTAATTTTTTTATTAAATAAGAAGTACTGAATTCTTATCTAAGGAAAATTAACACTCTAACTAAAGACTGAATGCATTTCAGTAAGAAGGCACTGAATGTGCCTGTACACTTGAGTGGAGCACTTAAAACTATAAATCTTAGAACTAAAAAGAAAAAAAGAAAAAAAAACAATAAAGAGTAACTTTGATAAGGGAACAGAATTAGTTTGCAATGTTCTAACATAATTTCAAGAGAAAAATTGAATAAAATGGGGGGCAGCCGTTTCAGTCTAACTTAATTCATTTTATAAATCTTTTACCCCAGTTTTTCAAAAAAAAATTTTTCTGTTTTATATTATTTAAAACTTTCAGTTCATGCGGTGGTTTGTTAAGTACCCTAATGGACCTGTATCTATAACATTTCCCACTATTTCAATTACTGTTTAAGTTCTGAATACTTTTGTGTCTAGTTTTGCTTTTACCAGTCAAATACCCTTCCTACAGTGCTCTATGTTGATACGATAAACTTTCATAATTATACGTTTGTTCAATTTTCAGTGGTTTCTTTTCCAAGTTTATATAATCGTACTTAGTATTAAAAATCAGTTTTACAACTCTCTTTTGTAAAGATTGTAATGGGCCCAGCACATTTTAATATGCTGATCCCTACGCTAGGATTCCATAAGTCGCGATACTGTGAAACATAGCATAGTATGCAGTAAGTAATTGGCTGGTTTTTAAAATAAATTCAAGCCTGTAAAAGACAAAGAGTATATATTTTGTTGTCCTTATAACACTATTAATATGGCTTTCCCATCGAAACTTACTGTCCAGAATTAGACGAAGATATTTGGTGTTGCTTCTTCTATTTATTTATTAGTCATTGACTATGACAGTAAATTTGTTAGCTACTGAGTCTGTTTAATTTTTTTAAGGTAATTATTAAAGTTTTGTCAATGTTAGTGGCTAATTTATTTTCGTAGAACCAATAAAATATTCTATTTCGTTTATGTGTTAATAATTCTCTTAATTCATTCCAAGTGTTTGATCTGCAAAATAAGGTCATGTCATCAGCAAAAGAAGTAATATTCCTCAACCTGAAGAAGTAGTGAGTTTACGTAGACAAGAAACAACACAGGACAGAGTATTGTACCCTGAGGAAGTCCAATATTAAGCGTTTTATAGTTACTACTAGTATTATCAACAGTGGTTCTGATAAGTCTATCTTCAAGATAGCTCTCAAAAAGTAAATCATTCAGTAAAACAAGTGCATCGGTACACCCTTTATTTTTCCTTCCTTATTTTTCCACCCTTTAAATCCATATTGTTTTTCTTATATAAGTTCATGTGATGTCAAAAAATTATATAATCTAAAATACATTAATTTTTCAAAAATTTTCGCAAAGCTTGATACTAATGATATAGGTCTTCAGTTACTTAATTCATGCTTATCACCTCCCTTAAATATAGGTATCACATCTGCTGTTTTTAAACATATTGCGAAGTAACCCTGTTCTGTACATTTGTTGAATATGGTACTGAGTGGTAAGGCTAAGTATTTGCCTAGTATTTTTATAACATTTGCATGTATTTTATCTACACCTCCCACTTTGTTCTTGAATAATGTTATTACCTCGAACATCTCACCTACAGTGCAAGGCTTTATAAATATTGTTGATCTACAACAGGATTCCCGTTAAATATCATATTTTATCTTCGGTTCTTTACTCATGGCCGTTTTATCTCTAATCTCACTAAAGTAATCACTAAAACCTTCTGCTATTTAAATTTTATCAGTGATAAGTTTTCCATTGTCATTTTTTGTGTAGTCAAAGTTTTCTACTTTAGTTTTTTTATTGCGTATATTATTCTTAATGTAAGACCATAGTTTTTTATTATCCCATTTAGCTAATATTGTACTTTAATACATGTTTTTTGCTTTTAGTAATAGTATTTTCAAAGTATCATTATATTTATTGCATTCTTCAAATACAGATTAATTATATCTGTCTTTCCTCTAACTTTTGTACAAATTTTCTTTAATTTTACATGATTATTTTAAAGCTGGCGTTATCCAGGGTTTTCTGTTTTTATCTTTTTTAGTTGGGATCAGAGAATGTGGTACGCAGTTATGCACTTACTCCATTAATAATTTTTTTATAACTAATGACTAGAGAAATATTTTTGCTTTTGTATATAAAATAAAATTGACAAATAAGAGGGTAGTGATCAGTTATTTTTTTAATAAACTTATATAACTTATAATTAAAGCTTGTTTTAGCGAATGTATGGTCTATGCACGTTCCATCGTGTTCGCTGTTGTTCTTCGGTCTTGTTACGCTCTGTACTCTAGGTACATAGCGTTTTTCTAAGAAGTTGAATTGATATTCTGTTGATATGTCATTTTCTTCTAGTATGTTTATATTCATATCACCTATGACAAGGTGGTTATTATCGCTTGCCTTCGTATGTAGAAGCGTATTTAGGTCATGAAGAAAATCTGTGTCATTGTAGTCAAAACATCTGTATATACCCGTTATCTTTATTGTTTCTTCTCCATGCCAGACTGATACTGTTAATGCTCCGAGTTTACCATGTACTTGGGTCTCTATTGTGTGCTTGACGTTATTTTTGATATATATTATGACTCCATCAGCTTTATTAATGTTGGTGTGGTGGTTGGTGGATTAAATTGGTGTAATGATTATAATGTTTAATATCCAAGAATGCTGGACTACTAGCCAGCTATGCTTCTGTACATATCAAAATTTGTGGTTGCTGTTTGAATTTACTAATATATTCTTTAAGGTTCAGTTTATTAGAGTGTATACTTATGACATTAATCAATAGCATTTTTAAATTATCATCAATTACCTCATGTAAGTATTCTGAGACACTGTCATAGGTTTTTTCTTTTCTAGTGATTTCTTAATAATTAACACTATTCATTTTCTTATTTTTGATAAAAACTTAGTATCAGGTTCAAATGGATAGTCAGTTTCTTTAATTACTCTATTGAGTAGTCTCTTGTAAGAATTTCACTTACTTTATGTCTATCATCCAGAGAAAGATTGTATTTTGTATTTGCTTCACTACACAATGTACATCGTATAGATTTTTGCTCTGTATCACTGCACTTATTAGTTTCATGTTCACCAGCCTATACTGCACACTTTGCCGTATTATTGCATTTATTTTTATTATAAAAGTATCTACAGCACTTATTGCTACGTGATAAGTTATTCTCATCAAAATTTTTACATCTTCGGTATCCAATGTATACATATCCCTTACTCATCAATATGGAATATGTATTGCTGTGCACTTCTATTTGAGTATCCATATTTATGTATTTAGTTTATGAATGTATTTTACCTTAATCTCTTGTTATGTGATATTATTTTTTGCACTCAGTTCTTTCTCCAACTTATCCTTATTTGAAATGTCAGACATATTCACTCCAATAATTTTGAGTAATGGGTTTTTAAGTTTTTTTAAATCAACTTTTGCATTTTTAATACCAGATAACTCATTGTTTCACCTTTTAGTTGATTGATTTATCTTATCCTTAAATAAAAAATTATACTTTCAATCCCTTCTGAATTCTTATAATTTACTTGCCGATTTACACATTTATTGTATGCTTTAAAATTTTGAATGAATCAACATTTAATATCGAATAAAATTATTTTAATTTAAAATGAGTTATTGCAGCTTTGAAATAACTTATTATTGTAGGCTCTTGTATAGTAAATTTTAAATTTAAATACATTCTACAAAATTCAAAATATCACGATTACGTGGAATATGCAATTCAAGAGTAATAGATTGGTATTTAAAATTTTATAATTTTCTTGATTGTTATCGAGGACTACAATTAGAAGAATAATGACACTAATACTTAAAAATTGTATCAAACATAAAGATTCCTATTACTATGAACATTGAACAATTGCAACATTATATTAGCCCTCTGCAGTTTTACGACGTACATTAGATTGTTATGTAAGAGCAAAATTTTTTTAATTTTGAAACTTTTAAGAATAAACATCCGTTTAACTACTTTTATACTATGAATATTTGAATATACTTATAAATTTCGGAGCAGATGGTTAACGGTGCACTAAAAATTGAAGTTTAAATATATAGCTTCTTCGGTGTTTTCAAAAAATTTTACATAGTTTTTTCAAGTCCTTACTACGATAATATCTAGTAATCGTATTTTGCTTGTAGTTTTCCTTAGACATATTTTTTAAAGTTATTTTTATAAGTATGCTTTACTTTTTTAATAGCTGAAGAAAAGAGCCCTCTCTATGAGTCTACCAAAGTACACTTGNCTCTGCTGCCTACTAGCTGCGCAGTAGAGCCAATAGAAGGTAAAGCTGCCGCGTGACTTTCTTCAGCGAGGAGAGCCACGCCGCTGCTGCTGCCCCTCTCCTGCTTCTCAGTTCGGAAGCCGAACAGTACGGACGTGTCGCACGCGAGCCAGCAACACATATAGAGACATATTTTTTAAAGTTATTTTTATAAGTATGCTTTACTTTTTTAATAGCTGAAGAAAAGAGCCCTCTCTATGAGTCTACCAAAGTACACTTGATAAACCAACATTTAGAAAATAAACTTCTTTTTGTCATGTTTTAAAATGGTCTAAAATGAGACAAATTTATTTTAGTAATTTTTAACAGAACACAAATTAAAACAAAAAAATAATCACTTATTGTAACAACACAAGATAACGTCTGAATCAGAAATAAGTTATTTTCTTAATTTAGAAGCCATTGCATGCATATTAGCTGGCCTAAAAATTTCTTGTGATACAGTTGGCCTCAATTTACCAGTTTTTTTTTAAAGAACAATAAAAAGAGGAAAAAAGTAACTACCATATCCAGATATTTTTAGTTGTATCGTTAAAGCATGTTCCTTGTCTTATCCTTTGATTGCTTATGTATGGGCACAAAAATTATAATGGAAATCCACTTTCATCTGAAATTTAAACATTTTCCATTCTTTTTTTTAATAAAATTTTTAACTGCGATAATATTTATCAGCTTTTTTTGCAAATAATCTGCTCTTTCTATTTTTTTTAATTTTTTTATTTCTTATAACACACTTAATAATTTTTCTTTTTACAATTTTATGGGCTCTCTTCAAAGTTATTACTAAGTGTTTTGATGCTTAAGAACGAAAAACCTTATTACCATTATCTTTTTGCTCTTGCAGAGCCAATCTACCTGTATCGTGGATAATCAGCATCAAAGCAGCAGTTTAAAAATTTTCTAACACAAATAAACAAATTCTAGCTATTTTTACTTTATAAGTTTTACTTTTATCTGAAGTTTTTGCCCAACATTTTAATTATTATTAATGGCATTTTGAAATTTAATTAGTACGATTTTTAAATTTAATTTTCACTGACACTGCTCCTTTAAAACTCTACGGCTCTCGCTTCACAATCATGATTTAATTTTTCCATATTGGAAATTTTTCTACAAACCAGACAGGTAAAGGCGAAGTCTGTCCGACACGTTGAAAATTTAAAAGTTTCGTGATTTTTGCCTTGTAGACTCATTTTTAAACACACATAACTCCGGTTCTTTTCAAGGTAAAGTAAATTTTTTTTCATTTTGAAGATAAAATAAATTTTAAGAAAGTAATATTGACAACAAAATTCATAAACAATTTCATGTTATTATTAAAAATTTAAATCTTTCAATCGATTTTTAATCATGGTACCCAAAATTTAAAGATTATTTAATACAAATATCGTATTTCATGTCAAATTTTCTACAAAAAACATGATTTCACTTGATGGAAAAATTATTATTACTGAGAGAGATTACATTAATTAATATAGCGTGGCACGTCGTATCGGCGCATGGGCACCTCTGCACGCCTGTCTTTCTAACCCTACATTGTTTTTCTCAATAACATTAATGGTTATCAAAATAAATACATGTTAGTCAATAAAAAAACATTTTTATTTTTAAATATGACTTATAATCAACTCTAGTCTCTGAAGAGAGATCTGTACCATGCAACGGAGTTGTAAGGTACCTTTTAATGTTTGAGCTTTTTAAAATCGTTCTGACAATATTTGTTCTTCCTCATCATACCCATAATTAGTTGAATAACGATACGTTATGCTTTGCAGAGCTTCTGTTGCCCAAGTGAATAATTCGTGGGGTGTTCAAATAGGATCATTTATCCTTTGAAGACTAGCTCTAGCAGCAAGTCGTTTTAACCTCCCACTTATTCCATTGCATGGTCCCTTGCCATGAGACGTTGGAAAAAAATGTTATTCGGCTGATATTCCCAAAACTTCTACATGATAAGTAAGATTAACAAAGTTTTTCTTGTTTTTGTACTGTGTGCTTGCACTGTCCGAAAAATATATTAATTTATCAACACTTTTCAAATTTTTCTTCATAAATTCTATAAGTTGTTTTTGAAAAAGATAAACAGCAATTGTATTGTGATGCAAGCATTCAGAAACGCAAACAAAATTTTTGACACTTAATTCATCTTTTTCGACTTTATAGTATATTGAGAATAGATGTACAGTTGCTTGATCATTATTCCAGTGCACATCTTGTATGGAATTTTGTAAAACATATGCATACTTTTCGCTAAAATCAGATACAACAATACATAAATTTTCCATTAGTTTTTTTTTCTTGAAGTCTAAGAATTCCACTTGTTTTTTGACAAAAAAAGAATGAATCAGCAATTTTTTCCAGCCATTGCTTAAAAGTTGTAACAATTCATCTACACCAGAAATCAAAGTTGATGGTGAATTTCTATCTAGTGTCACCAACTGTTTGTATTGCACTTTTTCGACGAATTCTTTATTGAAATTTTATTCTTATTCTTAAATAATATTATCTACACCAGGGCACTCGTCACATAATCCTAGAAAACAATTAGTAGATTAAATATCACTCGTGATATGATCCAAACAATCATGATAAATAGTTATTGGTCTTTTTGAGTCAACTGTGATACATTTCAAATTCGCTCCATCTATTATGAGTTTAATATTTTCATGTCTCGGACACACACACACACACACACACACACACACACACACATACACACACCGAATGAGTGCCACTGGCTCCTGTCAGTACACAATGTTTTGGTCGTATGCTAGCAAACTTTAAAAAAATACACTTTATTGCCGGATAATCTAATAAATAGTTCATACAATTTAATTATTCAAAATCAGCCATTTTTGAATCTGTATTTTGTGACCATCCATTATTATGGAGACAAATTCTTTTTTACCGGGCACAATCTGTATGTGTTCATCAGATTAATAAAAGTTCATTATACTGTTAATAACATCATTTCCTAAAGATGGATAGCTTTTGGGACTTGGATTGCCTAGTAGTTCTTTATCTTCAGCAATATTTTTTGCAACAGTTATTATATGACGAGTAGCTGTGAGAAATTGTACCTGGATTTTTTGATAAGACCAGTATCTAAAAATAGTCAAAATTTTTACTTTATGACATTAGTCTGTACTTGTGTTGAAACTTTCTTAAAATTGTGACATTATCATCAACATCATCGTGATCATTGATGTTTGTATGAAAAACTTTCTTTTTGTTGGTCTCAGTAATTTTCTTAACTTTTTCCTCAGAATAACATTTTTGTTTTAATTTGCGCTTTTTAATAGGTGATGGTCCCAAGAAACGCAATCTTTTATTCAAACGATCAACACTGTCATTCAGTAACTTTTGGTTTTCACCTGAAGATCCCGAAGTTTATTCACTACTCGATTGTACATCAGATACTTCGTTAGATCACTCTAGTTCATCTTCCTGCTGTAAAGAATTGAACGTGATTATGAACATCAAAAATTGTTTAAAAAATAAGTATACTCCGTAGATCTTATGTTGTATAGTTGATACTATTTCAACTTCAGCTTTATCTTCATTTTTTTTAACACTTTTTAAGTTGCGCAGACGACAGATGTCGCAAATTTTTTGTTGCAAAGCCTCACCAGTTATTTGTACGTTAAGTTGACGTAGTTGATCTGTAGTAACTTTTTGCTATCGCAATGCTTTAATTGTGTTGCAGCCGTTCTCTGTTTATGGCCTATGACCCATAGTAGTCTTACTGCTCTGCTGCCTACTAGCTGCGCAGTAGAGCCAATAGAAGGTTGAGCCGCCGCTGCTGCCCTTCTCGGACTTCTTCTCAGTTCGGAAGCCGAACAGTACGGATGTGTCGCGCGCGAGCCAGCAACACATATAGAGTTGTACGTGCCCCTCGCCAACGTGGCCTTTTTCTTGATTTTAGAGCAGTTAGGGAGTATTTTTTAATGAATAAACATATTCATACTTAAACTTAACAAGCAGCTCGTGATCATTGAGGTGACCTCTCGCATCCTATTTTTCCTTATCTCACCTGTCTGGACCCAGCGTGCTCAGCCCTAGCTACCGCGACTGAACAATCACAATCAAAAGTGGCACCGGCGCGCACATTTTTTGGTCCTTCGAGCCGGATCCGGGCAGCGCCATAGGAAAATCGCAGCGGCCACGAGGCTCATTGCTTGCAGCGGCTACGTACTCATCGTAGCAGCCACCACGAGGCTCATCAATACGGCGGCCATTTTAAGAACAGAGCACAACAAGGCATCGAGACCCATGGTGAGTCAAGTGCGCCATCTTGGCTTCACAGCTGCGCGTAGTGCTGTCGCTCATATACATACACACTTACACGAGCGCACATTCGATCCCGAGCGCGTACTGCTGTGCCGTCGGATGTATATACACATGCACACGCGCACACACAATTCAAAGTTGCTGCTGCTGTAGTGCTGTCAGCTGTGTGTTGTCGCCCATTCGTACACATGCGCTCACACACAATTCGAAGTTGCTGCTGCTGTAGTGCCGTGTGTTGTCACTCATTCGTATACACACGCTCACACCCAATTCGAAGTTGCTGCTGCTGTAGTGCCGTGTGTTGTCACTCATTCGTACACACACGCTCACACCCAATTCGAAGTTGCTGCTGCTGTAGTGCTGTGTGTTGTCGCTCATTCGTGCACACACGCTCACACCCAATTCGGAGTTGTTGCTGCTACAGTGCTGTGTACTGCTGCTCATAAATCAACGCACGCATTCTAACGCTGCTGTGCTGTTACTAATACGCACACGTAAGTGTCTATACATTACTAATTTTGCTACATCATACTTGCCCGTCGAACAGCGTTCATGTGTAGCGGTGCTTGAGGCCGTGCCTCTAGATAACACATACGCTCACGTGCCTGTCGACGGCACACCCGTAGAGGTACAGTCTGATCGTGTGTTGCGTTCGGGTAGAGTCCACGCACATTAACACACGCGCAGTACGGACGTCTCCAACCCCTACGCTTAGAAGTAAACAAAGAGTCGTGGGTATTCTCGTGCCGCTGCACCGGTACCAAGCACCACAACATACAGCGCTCGAGCTCACGTGCTCATTACATACATACAGCTGCCTGGGACCCTCACGTAGGGCAGCTATATAGCAAAGTCTTCTCAGCACATCAACATGCCAAACGACAATGACGATGTTGAGTCACTCGATGATGAGTGCGAGAAGCTTCTCCTTCAACAAAAGTCTCTTGCTACTTGCATCAAAAACTTTATCGTCAACACGAGGAAAATCAAAGCGCTAGAGCAGCTCACGACTTTTGATTTGAAAAACAGGATAAAGCTCTTACAAGGCTATTGGGATAAGTTTAAAAACAACGACATAGAGCTCTGCTCATGGGCAGATGACATACAAAATCAAACTTATATTACAGAAGCTGTGCATGACGCAACTCTCGAAGCCTTCATGCAAAGCCTGGGGCTTCTTCAAGAGTACTTGGTGCGCTTTGAAAACCCTGCACCACCTAGAGGAAACCAATCAGAAAATAGAACAGCTGTTCATTCATAGCTGGAAAAGGTCAAACTGCCAACTTTCAACGGAGAGCAGAGAGACTGGCAAGGGTTTTCCGATAAGTTTACAGCGTTGGCAATCTATGATACGTCCGTCATGCCAGTGATCAAGTTTCAGCATCTTATTAACTCACTGAGTGGTGAGCCGGCGAGCCTTCTACGTGGCATTAAAATAGAAGACGATAACTTCGATACAGCCTGGCAAGCCCTGGTCAAGCGCTATGATGATAAGCTGCTGCGCTGTAACATACATAAAGGCCATATTAAAGATGCCGTCGGCAAGCGAAGAATCTGTAACACACCTTAATCAGCTGTTGTCAACCATGAACGAGAGCTTGAACGTCTTTAACGCTCTCGCGCCTACATTGTCCAACTGTGATGCTCTACTGTTATATTGTATCACCAGCAAGTTGGCACCGGATACACAGCTTGATTGGGCAAAAGAGTGTGAGGCCCAAAGGATAACTTTCGCCACGTATCAAGTTCTTCGGACCTTCCTGGAGACGAGGATCCGCACCCTAGATCGTCTAGGCTCCAGCACGCAAGAAGCTGGTCCTGCTCTGACTGCCAAGGGCAACAAAGCAAGAGATAAAGGCAAGCCAAAAGAGAAGCAGTCTACATCGGCCCTTCTGCCTAAATCAACATCAGAACAGCCTTCGACGTCCAAGGGCTCCAAGCCCACCTGTCTCTATTGTTTAGAGACGCATTACATGGGCTCATGCAAGCAGTTCCTAGGAAAGTCGGTGCCGGAGCCAAAAACACATGCCGCACCTGTCAGAGCAAGCATCATACCGCTCTGCATATGGATCAAGCCGAGCAGCCAACCATCGGTTCAAGATCTCCACAAAAGAAAGATAAGTATCAGACATCTGATTCCACTCAGCAGACTTCAGTGCTCGCTGCATTTACCAGGAGCACGAAACTGTTGTCCACAGCGATCGTGTCGCTGGTTTTAGACTCTGGCTTAGTCTACCAAGCCAGAGCCCTCTTGGACTCTTGTTCAGGAGTCTTACTTGTCAGACCATGTGGCCAGAGCACTGGGCCTCAAGGTTAAAGGGATCTGCTTGGCAGTCATTAGCCTGGGAAATTCAACCTCCATAGCCAGGGGTTGGGTTACTCTATCAGTAAGTCCCCCTCTGATGATGGTATGATTTTCAGATAAAGGCTTTGACGATGGGCAAGCTCACCTCAAAGCTTCCATCTAGCAACGTTAACTTCGGGAGTTGGAACCACCTCAAGGACTTGGACGTTGCCGATCTATTCTGTGGCACCCCAAGTCAGATTGATTGCCTACTGGGTTCTGAAGTCTTCGCCGCTGCCTTGCGCCCTGGCCTCATCACAGGGCCACCAGGCACGCCTTCAGCAATCTGTACGGTATTTGGTTGGATTCTTCTTGGAGGGTCTAAGCCATCCCCCGGCCTCGAGGTAAAGTCCACTCAATCATTTACTCTTACCGTCGACCAAGAGTTGTCTGTCGCGTTACGGAAATTATGGGAGGTTGAAGAGCCATTTAATGTCGATCATGGTTCTTCAGACGATAAAAATTGCTATAGGCATTTCCAGGAGAACGTGCGACGATATATCTTGGGTCGTTTTGTCATCCGCCTTCCGTTTTCCGAAGCGCCCTCCCTTTTAGGTACTCGAGAAGCAGCTCTGGGCTCGCTTCGGAGCATGGAACGCCGGCTGGCGGCATGCCCTGCACTTCGACAGGCATATAATACCTTCATGAAAGACTACGAGAGTCTTGGCCACATGTCGCCAATCTCCGTCGGTCAACCCGAGCCGGAGCAGGTAGCCTACATTCCACACCACCCAGTATTTCGGGACGATTCTTACAAAAGAATACGAATAGTCTCCAATGCATCAAGTAAGGATCGCCGAGGTCGCTCGCTGAATAGCTTCATGCTCCCAGGCCCTTACCTTCTCGAGGACATCCGCGCAATTCTGATGAGATGGAGATTTGATTGTTTCGCGTTTTCATGCGACATCGTGAGGATGTTTCGCCAATTTCTAGTGGATAGTCGCGATCGCGACTGGCAACGAATCTTGTGGCGTGAGTCACCAGACGATCCACCAACCGCTTTTCAGCTGAACACTGTCACTTACGGCACTGTTTCAGCCCCATTTCTCGCAAATGCGTGTATGCTTGAGCTTACTGTGCAAGAGTCCATCCGTTTTCCTCTCGCATCTTCGATTATCCAAACGAATCGATACGCGGACGATTTCTTCGTAGGAGCCGAGACGGAATCCGCGCTTTGCGAAAGGGCTCAAGAGCTCGAGAGTATTTTGTCATCAGCAGGCATGGAATTAGACAAATGGGCGTCTAACTCATGCACGCTGTTGAGCAGATTAAGCCCCAAGACTCTCCCATCTGTCGAGCTTCCGATACATGCGGATGCACTTGCATCAGTTCTACGCATGCTCTGGGCCCCCACGTCGGACACCATGCTCTTCAAGGTCACAGCTTTGGAAAGTCAAGGGCCCGTCACCAAGCGTCAGATATTATCAAACGTGGCTAAACTCTACGACCCCCTTGGTTTTCTAGCTCCATTTATTATCAGGGCGAAAATTCTACTACAGAGTCTGTGGCTCCACGGGTTAGACTGGGACCAAGCTCTACCTCCATCAATTACACGGCTCCGGCAAGAATTTTCATCGGAACTCCCGAAAGTCAGCCAACTTTGCATCTCGCGATGGATCCGAGCTGACTCTTCGTCTCAGTGGGAACTGCACGGATTTTGTGACGCGTCTAAAAAGGCTTACGCAGCTGCGGTTTATGCAGTTGTGCACAGTGAGTCTTCCTCTCACTCAAGCCTTATAATTGCAAAGTCACGAGTAGCTCCCCTCAAAACCTTAAGCGTACCGCAAATTGTCTTGGCATGGCTACGCGGTCATCCATCACGTTGGAAAATATATGTCGCTAATCGCACTAGCGAAATTCATCCGCTGATACCTCAGGCAATCTGGCACCACGTAGCATCTAGGGAAAACCCGGCAGATTGTGCCTCGAGAGGAGTTTCAATCAATACCTTAGAAACTTCAACGCTTTGGTGGCACAGGCCTTGCTGGATTACCGGGTCGCCAGATATCTGGCCAACCACTCGATCCTTCCACGGAATTAGAAAAAAGAAGCACCACAGCGTTTCTAATAATTAACGCTCAGGATAAAATCGACTGGAACGAGTGGCTCAGCCGATTTTCCTCGATTCAAAAGTTAATTCGAATCCTGTCATACGTGCTTCGATTTAAAACCAACACCCTCAAGTCCCTAGAACGACGGCTAACTTGGCTTTCAGTCCGAGAGATCCATGCTGGCCGGGTCTGCTTGTGGCGTTTAGTGCAAGGACTTACCTTACATGACGAGATTCAATCTCTGTCTAATTCCGAAGAGGTAAGGTCATCGAGTTGCTTAAAAAGGCTCAACCCCTTCCTTGACATACTTGGTTTGATTAGAGTCGGTGGTCGTCTACACAAGGCTGCCTTGACAGAAACCGAGAAACACCCCATCCTGCTACCCGCAAAGCAGCATGTAGTCCGCTTGCTCGTTCGAGATACACACCTCCTCACACTTAATGGAGGCCCCTTGCTTACACATAGTACCTTGAACCGTCAATTTTGAAGCCTACGTGCGAGGAATCTCGTTAGAGGGATAGTACGAGCGTGCACCACATGTGCTCGGTTTAAGGCGCGAACCATCTCTCAAATGATGGGCGCCCTTCCTGCTCCTCGGACACAACCATCGCGACCTTTCACACACACGGGCGTTGATTATGCCGAACCCTTTTGGTTTAAGGCTTCCCCCGGTCGTGGTCGAAAGGTCATGAAAGGCTACATCGCGGTCTTCGTGTGTCTTGCTACTAAAGCAACGCACATTAAAGTAGTCTCTGACTAGCCGCTTATTTAAAGAAACCTCTGCAGTAGGTCAGCAAGCGGCTTCCTCCCTGGCCAGTGAAGGAGTCCGCTGGCACTTCACGCCACCTTACGCACCGAACTTCGGCGGACTCTGGGAGTCTACTGTCAAGGCGTGCAAACATCATCTCAAGCGCGTGATTGGAGAGGCTCTCCTTACCTATGAGGAGCTCACTACGCTCATGAGTCAAATCGAAACTTGCTTAAATTCAAGGCCTCTTGGGTATCTTAGCTCAAACGATGAAGACCCAGTCGCCTTAACCCCTGGACACTTTCTGATAGGAGCCGCCCTTATTTCTCCTCCTGACCCTACAGAACTGGATTCCAAAACTTGTCTCAGTTCCAGATGGAGGCACGTGCAGCAAATTCGCAATCACTTCTGGTCTAGATGGAGTCAGGAATATCTCACTCAGCTGCAGCAACGTACCAAGTGGACGCGTGCTCAGCCCAGCCTTCAAGTAGGAGAAGTAGTCCTAATCAAAAACGAGCTTCAACCTGCCAAAAAGTGGCTCATGGGCCGCATCGTGCGAACCTTCCCAGGAGAAGATGGCCTATGTCGGGTGGCAATGGTCCGCACGGCCAAGTCTGAACTTCGTCGGCTTATCAGCAAGCTGGTGCCACTCACCGCTTCGCCAACAACCTCACTTCCAGAGAACCAAGGGTGCCCTTCCAGGGCGGGCGGTACGCCCAGTGCCATTACTGAAGATAAGACATTATTTATTTATTGGCCATAAGCCCATCATTTTCTAACCACGTTTGTAATGGTAACTTAGTTTAGGCCAGTTGAGGCATTTCTTTTCTTTACTCGCAATGATTGTAAGCCGCGTTTCAAAACATTCATTCAGTTCTTACTTTAATTTTCATTAGCCTCTACTGGAACCGTAGTACTTTATTAATTAAACGCGCTGTAAGCGACGTTTGGCGGGCAGCATGTTGCAGCCGTTCTCTGTTTAAGGCCTATGGCCCCATAATAGTCTTACTGCTCTGCTGCCTACTAGCTGCGCAGTAGAGCCAATATAAGGTTGAGCCGCCGCTGCTGCCCTTCTCGGACTTCTTCTCAGTTCGGAAGCCGAACAGTACGGATGTGTCGCGCGCGAGCCAGCAACACATATAGAGTTGTACGTGCCCCTCGCCAACGTGGCCTTTTTCTTGATTTTAGAGCAGTTAGGGAGTATTTTTTAATGAATAAACATATTCATACTTAAACTTAACAAGCAGCTCGTGATCATTGAGGTGACCTCTCGCATCCTCCTTTTCCTTATCTCACCTGCCTGGACCCAGCGTGCTCAGTCCTAGCTACCGCGACTGAACAATCACAATCAAAAGTGGCACCGGCGCGCACAAATTAAGTGACCTCTCAAATTTAATGGGTTAAATCTGTCGTTGCAAGATCTGTCGGCATTCAGGTTCGTGCTTATTGTTTTAGGCATCGTGCTGTGTAATGCTACTTGCTAACCTGAAAGCAAGCAAAGGCGCCGATGCAGCGTTGACAAATCTCTTCCACGTACGTCACCTTTGTCCCTCTTATACCTTGAGTTTCTTCTCCTGAAAAAGGGCGATGGGCGCGGGAGTTCTATTAAATTGTTAACCAATCAAATACCTTCAACTATTCCTTTAATCAAGCACTTACACAAATACACAGTATATCTCTGCACAATGCACGATACGATGCTTCACATGGTCCTCTGGACTGCGCTGCAGCAACTCCGCCTCACACCACGCGAGCCGCGAGCGCACGTCCACCACGTCCTGCTTGTCCTAGACCCACACTAACATACACACCCTTGCACTCCGTCCACAGTCTCACACACTACTATATTATCTGTCTCTCTGCCCTGCGCACTCTTGCTCTCTACCCTTACTCTCTCTCTCTCTTTCTCTCTCTCTCTCTCTCTCTCTCTCTCTGGTCCACTCTAAAAAGCTACACTCTTTCTCTCTGCTATCTATTCCCACACACGACAAAACGCGCGAATAATGGCGACACTCCCGAGCATGCACCTCGCAGTCTTTCGTACACTTCGTTTCGTCAACCGAAATGCTAGTTCTCTCTCTCTCTCTCTCTCTCTCTTGCACTGTCTAAGATACATTATCTCTCTCTCTTTCTCTCTCTCTCTAGCCTCACCTCAGTTGGCGTCCTATTCTCCTCCTCTCAGCGTACATACAACTCGAGAAAAACAAACGAATTCGCAGAAGCTTTGACTTTATACTCTTTGTATATACGTTGCGTCTGCGAGATCATTTTGGAACATGGAGGCCATTTTGCCTCGTTACAGCTGGTATTCAACTTTTCTCGCGCTCGCGCGTGTATATGTGGCCAAATCAGTCGTGATGACTCGTCCCTTTCCTAAAATATACACTTCGAAGATAATTTCGTAACCTATTAGATCCGTGAGTCCAGACGAGACAACAAATCCCAAGCAGTTTTCACAAAAGTTTTTATCAACTACCAAACAGAGATCAGACAAACTATGAATTAAAAAAAATATTAATAAACCAATTCTTATCACAGCTTTCAAGTAAAACTTCCAATGCTTTCATAGAGAAAAAAAGTTGTAACTATTACAATGTATTACATGTACTAAAAGTTGCAGGCCAGCGTGCCAGCCATGGTGACCAGTATATATTGAGCACGCGTTGCCATCTGTAGTTTATTCGTGATCAAAATCTGCTAAATTCAAAAGTAGAATTCAATAATGAAACGACAAAACATACTAATAGTTTGATAACCATAAATGTTATTGAGAAAAACGATATAGGGTTAGAAAGAGAGTCGTGCAGAGGTGCCCGTGTGCCGATAGGACGTGCCGCGCTACACACAATAATGTATCTCTCCCGATAATAATTTCTCCAGCAATTAAAATCATGTTTTTTATAGAAAATTTGACGTGGAATACGATGGCTATAATAAATAATTGTTAAATTTTGAGAACCATAGTTAAAAATTGATTTAAACATTTGAATTGTTAATAACAATATAAAATTGTTTATAAATGTTGCTGTTAATATTATTTTCTTAAAATTTACTTTATTATCTTCAAAATGAAATAAAAATTTTACTATAGCCTAAAAAAAACCCGAGTTTTGAGTGTTTGAAAATAAGTGTACAAGGCAAAAAAACTCTGTCCTGCTACAGGTATCTTTAGCCTAGAAAAAAAAATTGTTTTTGGTTATTTATTCATGCTTTGGAAATCTCCAATAAGGCTGGTGGTATGTATACGCAATCGTATAAAATCTGTATGTTTATAACTTTCTGCGGAGAGCGTATACCTTACATCGTGCGTCTTTGGCGCGGGTCACCTCGAGTAGGTAGTAGTAGTAGTGGGATCTTAAGTTACGCGTGCTATGCGTGCTGCATGTGATAAGCTCACTCTCTTTCGCTGCGATCTACGGGAAATTAACTACACTTGACCCAACGGACCTGTTCTCGATACAATTTCAGTACACATACATCTTTTTTTTTGTTTTTAAACCTCAGTATTCCTTTACTACGCCTATTTTCTTACTAGTTCATTTCTCGAAAACAAAAAATACGGTTTAATCATATGCTTTTCAGTACAAAAAAAATTAGTTTTTTCCCTACAGAATGTTCCCTGTAATACGAAAAAAATAGTTTTGTCCAAATCGAAAGTCAACTTTAGTTATTTATATAATAATTTATGAAAAAATGACTATTTTCTATGTAGTTGTTTGCTTCAACCTCTGCTTCTACACTCTTAGTGACATTATTTTCTACCAATCTCTTCGTCATCAAATTTTCTGTAGAATAGACATTTTTTCATTTCTACTTTTTATTGTTAATAACGTAATGATGGCAAGAAAGTGCAGAAAAAAATTTTTTACCCCAAAAATCTTTCGATTGACGCAACAAAAACACTATCATGGTCATTTAAACATAACCGTCAGAAAATATAGAGATTGAGTTGTATAAAAAACATCAATTGCAAAATAATTGTTAGTTTTTTTTTAATTAATTTTTTTAAACAAAACTTTAAAGTTCTATTACAAACTTCACAGTCCGTTTATCGACATTTTGCTTCGGTTAAAACATTGTATTCGATGTTAGTTATGATGACAAATTTAAAATAATTGATTTTTTTTTAGTTTTGACGTTTTGCCACCTAAAATTTTATTTTGCAACCTAAACAATTGCAAATATCTCAGTCGTTTTCACATACTCTTTTTCACAGCAAATGCCATTGCATTTGTTATAGAAAAAACGCGAATTTAAAAATAAAAGAATGCTCTCGCCTAATCTGAAATTGAAATATAAGCTTTTGACAGTTTTTGCAATAATGGACTGACAATTAAATTTTCCATCGCAAAAAAGTTTGTGTATTATCTATATGCATTTCTGCATCACACTGCCAGAGCACTTTATCGATTTTATTGAAAGCGAAGCTGAAAAAAATCAAGAAAGTCGCATTGTAACAGCCGGGACAGCTCAGCGAGTAAAGGTATTTCCGATAAACCGTCGTTCGTCAGTCTTCTGCTTCAATCGTTTCTTTAACCTGCTCGATATTATAGCAATTTTTTTTGGAACAGTATTTACACATTCCTGTGCAAGTTAAACTGTTTGGGGCTCTATTTGATTGTCATAAAAAATTTTTGAAAAAAATGTACGGGAAAATGATGCTATTTCTACTGTTTAATGTCCTCTGCATGAGAAGAATAAAAATCTTTATTTTCAGTGTATTAATTTTTTTTCCTGTAATACAATGAAAACATACTTGGTAAATATTTATCAATTAAACATGTTAAATGTTTAAGACGATGTTTGTTACTGTGTCCTTAAGTTCTACAAATTAATTAAACTTAAATGTTAGCCGTAGCCTGCATTTTGACTTATGCGCACTGCAACCAATCGGCCACCTAGTCACAAGAGAGGGTACAGTAGGGAGCGCTGAGCTGTCTCAGCTGTTACAATGCGACTTTCTTGATTTTTTTAGCTTCCTTTTCAATGAAATTAATAAAGTGATCTTGCAGTATGGTGCAGAAATACATGGAGATGATACACAAATTGTGTGGTACTAAGACCAGTGGACAGTGGGTGCTTGGATACCCAAGTAAAAAGTTATACATCTATAAAATTATATGGCAAATAATGTAATTATAAATATAAGTATTTCTCGTATGAAACGATATTATGTACAAAGGTGGTGCAATTATCGTTAGAATAAGTATACCTACGTTAGTTGAGTGTGGTTTCAATACATATTTTAACATGTAATATCAGAACAATTATGAATAATATTTTAAGGTAAAATACAATACAAACAAAATGGCGGCTGGCCAGTACATAAAGCTATATACGTTGCCGTAAGCACTTCTCACTCTATTCATGCCCGCGCACCGAAGGACCCGACGGCTCTCAATTATTCGGCCTCCTTTGGTTGTACACGGTCAGTAGCTCCTTCTCTCCGCGCCGCGGCCTATTAGCACTACCTACACATTAACAACGGCCGCTGTAAGTATGTACGTATGGCTTGACTCGACGTATAACGTATTAGTCTCTTCCCGCTTCCTGTATCCCGTGCTGTTGCATATATTGCACTGGTAGTAAAAGTGGCTATTTCCTTCATTATCCGAAAACAAAAAATACGATACAGTCTTATATATTTCAGTAGAAAAAAAATTGGTTATTTATCTACAGAATTTCCCGAGGAATATGGGAAAAAGTAGTTTTATTTAAGCCCGAAGTTGATTTCATTTATTTATTTAAAAATGTATGGTTCGGTGCTAATTATTCATTTGATTTTTTACTTTTATCTCCACTTCTATTACTTGGAGAGTAATCTTACGATCGTCAATCCTTTTGTCATAAAGTTTCCTACAAAAAAGACATCTTTAAAAGTTTATTAATTATTGTCATAACACACTAATGGTAACAAACGGCGAAAAAAAATTTTTGTAACCAAAAAACTTTCGATCGACGTACAAAAAAAACTACCACATCAATGTGAAAGTAACCATGAGAAAACATAGATATAACATTGTACAATAATAAGCTATTTAAAAATTTTTTTTAATTAAAAAACAATTATTAGTTTTTTGTTAATCAATTTTTTAAAGAGATACTTTCAAGTATTATTATAAACTTAATTGTTGGTTAACAATGATAATTCTTGTGTTGTGCTAACAGTCACAATTTATTTTTATATTTTTTTTTATCCCTTAGGACATAAAAGCATTTTCAGAACGCACACTAACAATTTTATTCCAAAATACATCAACTTCTAACTGACACAATTCTGCTTCATCGTTAACAAAATACGACGGCAACAACGGGATTTCTTTTTTTAATAATTCATAGTTGACATCGCTGTACGGAAAAAACCTTTCAAGATCTTGTACTACGCTCGGATTTTCTCTCCAAAACTCGTTGCTCAAAGCATTTGCAGGTTGTAGAAAATTAAGTGAATGTAGACGTCATCATTTTAAAAAAAAGATTTTTTAATTTCTGTTAATGCTGTTGTGTAAAATTTTAAACAATTTTCTCGAATTTCTAACTCATTTGTTTTTGGAAGATTTTGCAAAATTAAAGCACATGCATCACTAACATCTACATATTCCAGTGGCTTATAATCTTTATCACTCACTTTGTAATTACTATCTTTGGCGATTTCTTTTATAGCAGTAGCATTGAGAAAATTTGAGCTGATAGACGTTAAGATCTATGAATATGAGCTAGTAACCTTGTGAGTAATAGTGTTTTTTGTTTGAAAAGCGGTATTAAACTTGTTAAAGTATATTAAAATGTAGTTAAAAAATTCTAAATCCACTATTACTTTATCTTTATGTAACAAATTGCTTATAAACTGTGGTGAGCTCTTCTTTTCATCATCGCCACTCTTCCGCGGACTTTCATGACATTTGAGAAAGAAAAAAGACTTTAGAGCTGGCAAATTATCAAAAACGCGGTGAGTACAGTTGCGAAGAGAGAGCCATCTGGTGTTAGCTAGTTTAAAAATTTTTTTGGTCGAAATTTGATAAAAAATTTGGAAATCTTTAAAGTTAACGAATTTTTTCGAACTGTTACAAAAATACTTAAAAATATCTTGAAGCAACTGCTAGCACTCTACTGGAGTATTCGCGCAACTTTTTTTGGCAACCAAAGCAGATGTCTTCTTCATCAAAACATGAAAAGAATTTTTTGAACCGGTCATAATACTAGAATTATCACCGCCTAATCTTGTAATATTTTAAAGAGGAACTCCATTCTTCACAAAAAAATTTTCAAACAACTCAAAGAGTTCCTTAGCACCACATTTTCTTGCGTCTAGTTCAATCAATGTTAAAAGATATGATGCAAAATTTACTATCCTCGGGATCAATGTAATTTACAACAACGCACAAAATTTTTTTCAAAGTGATTTCCGTTAATTCGTCGATCAAAACGGAAAATCGTTGATTTTTAAAAATATTTAATACTTTTTGTCGTTCGCAGACGCTCAAAACATTAGTAATTAAACTTGTGCATTTGTCTCTTTTCGTGCCCATTTGTGCAACGATCTCTGGCTTTTTAAACATCTTCTGCATAAAAGGAATGAGATCGTTAACAAGTTGAACTGGAACGTTATGTTGTGCTAAAAATAAAGCGGTTTGTAACTCAAACTCTTTAACTAGAAAATCATTTTCCTCTTGACTTACTACAGAAATGTTCTTCTGTTTTATAGCGACATAAACGTTATCTTTATGGGTTTGAGTTTCAGCGTGCCTGATCAAATCTTGTTTATTGTAGCACATGATATTAACACCGCAAAGGAAACAGTGAGCAGGTTTTTTGAGATTCAATTTATCTTTTGAAAGCCAGTGTTTGAATTAAAACTCTTGTAACTACTTATCAATAAAAATACATGATTTTTTGGTTTTTTTGGTATGTTAATATCTGTGCTACTTTTTAGTTTTCGCTTTGACGAATTTTTTGCATTGGAAGACATGTTGATTTATTTTGTAGTTAAAATATTTTAATATTACAGTTACAAACAAAAATGATACGAAATTTAGACAATAATGACGGAAAAACAAATTTACAATTTATGTAACTAATTAAAAATACAATTTATTTATTTGTACGAAAAAGAGGCAAATTACTTGGCAATTACATGCTTTTTTAAAACTACTGTAACGTACTATTAGCTACGTCCGTGACACTATCAGAAAATGCTGCCTTTTCAAATCTTGATAAACCTTACTATTGCAAAAAAAAACTTCATGGTTTGTAAAGATGCATGCCGCAAGCAAAAAACAAGAAAACAATTAATTTGATGCACCAAATTTTTAATAGCTAGCTCTACAAAAACTAAGAACCTGCAAAGTTGCATGCACTCGATGAACCGTGTACTGTAGGAGGCTTTTTATTTATTTAAAAGCTTGACTAGAACGCTATAACGAATAATTAATGAACGAAATATAAAAAAAGAAAAAAATTTGACGATGATTTCAGTAAAATGACAGATGTATTACTTCTTTAATTTAATGGATTTTCTGTAGTCAGTATTAAGATAGAAGATAGTCAATAAACGTATTTTTTAATCGGAAAGGAATTGGAGCTTATAAAAAATACTCGCAATTTTTAGAATTACCCAAATTGTCGATGAAAATCATAACTTGTAACTTGTAAACAAGATCTTAGAAATTTTTAAAAAATTTGAAAATAATAAAATAAAATAAATTACCTGTACAGTACGCGTGTTGACTTAAATACTTGTTAAAGAGCCTCTTTAAAATACATTCAATGCACCACTATTTGATTTGTTATACAATATTTTATAAGTTGCATACACATGCAAACTGCAGCTTACATTGAAAAACTATTAATTATGAATTACTGTCAGTACACTACTCTATAAACGTGAAAGAGCGCTTATTCAAAACGCGTAAAAAGCACGAAAGAAGGCTGGCAGAAAGCATTTAACACTGTAATTAAATTTCACTAAAAAGCACCTAAATTAAACACAAATATATGTATGTATGTATGCATATATATAACCAAAGCAATCGCTTATAATGCACAGAAAACATGCAGGAAGATTGATAGACAGTATTTATCTCTATATTTAAAAAACACTAAAAATTATTTTAATTCAATACAAACACCTGTCACCAAAGCACTAATTTAGAACGAGCAGAAAATATGCAAGACAATTGCCATGCAGCATTTAACACTATATATAATATCACTAAAAAGCACTTTAATAAAACATAAATATCTAGCACCAAAGCAGTTGTTTACAACGCTCGAAAAGCACAAAACAAGGCTGCTAGAAAAGTATTGACCTCTACAGATCAGCAACACAAAAAGCACTTTGATTAAACACCATAAACATTGGCCACTTGTAGCATTATCTGCAATACAAAATAAAGAAGCACAAAAAATGCTCGATGCACCGTTAGACAGAAAATAATCAAGCACTATTTCTCAAAAAACATCTACTCCAGCAAGCATGCTGTCTTGTCGACTACTCGAAAGCTAACTGACTTAGAAACAAAACCGCAGTACGTGCGAATGTGCATCTTACTAGAAAGAAGACTACAAGAGTTAAATTCTAAACAAAACAGCAGCTCGCGCGAATGTGCATATTTTCCTCAAGTGCGTGATGTGAAGTATATGTATAATCAAAACAAACAACTCGCCGACAGTTATGACGCATGGACGTGGCCTATGTTGGAAACAACTGAAGAAGAAAAAAGCATTAAGTATTAATCAAAGAACACATTTATTTTCCACCAGTCTGATATGCATTCCTTTTTTATTGTTTATTTTTTTATGGCAGATTGATTATTATATGACTGGATCTTTTTTGTTGTTGTGTGATTAGCAAAGACTAGTCACATAATTTCTTTGGTAAGGTTTATGAAACATCTTTTTCATGTGATAGTAATATTACAAAATTAATAAAAAAGAAAAAAACTTGTAAAAAAATCATAATTTTTCCTTTTAAAATTAACGTACTACGAGGTGGTGTAGAAAAGGTGTTTTTTTTTGTAGCATGACTACTAATTTCATTATAAAACAAAAAAAAAAATTTCGAAA
>NW_019384269.1:674793-705094 GCF_000648655.2 Copidosoma floridanum | reverse complement strand
TAATTTCTAATATTCTTATGTACCATATGAGCAGGCGTTGACAGAAAATATCACCGGAAAACTATAAAATGCAGCAATTAAGCAGAGGAGTCACTAAAACGTCGATGGTAGTATTGGTATCACGCTTTCCTGGCAAAAAAAGAGTTTCGGTTTCAAATCCTGGTTGAGGTGGCATTATTTTTCAATTGCTACATATAACAATTCTTCTACAAACTTGTAGTGTTGATCAAAAAAATTGAGTTGCCTTGGCAATCTTATAATGGATAAGAAATGTCGATAAATTCAATTACTCGCATTTAATACTTACCCATCTATATTATTAGATTAATTTCTAAGTATTTATACTGTACGTTTTCGAAAAAAAGTTATTGCAAAATAAAACCGTTCAACTAATATTCTTACTTTTTTTAAAGTGTTACCTTAACCGAAAATTAATTTTTTATAAATTCTATACTTACAAATATTAGGAATAGTAACAAATATTAAAAAAAAAAAAAATTGTAATATGCAAGTCCTGGAAAGCTCAAATTGAATTAACGTTCCAGACCAATAAAATCATTAACCAACTAAGCCATTCAGAACTTGCATCTTCAAAAGTTCAAATAAGGTACTAGTAATAAAAATATACTAGACAATCATATGAGCCGTTAGTTTCCAAGATAGATATTGGTTTTTACTGCATGCTCGTTTCGTTTACCCTACGGAGTAGTTGAGAAAAGGAGTGAGTAGTGTTTGACACATATGACGAGATAAATCAGTTGACGCTCAAATATTGAACCAACCCATACGTACAATTATACCTATATACATACAGGAGTATACATACACGCAAAAGAATTAGATACAATACCGTAGTAGTAGTGGAAAAGTATTTAACTTACAAGCTTTTCAAAATATAACTAGTATGAAAAATATTGCCATAATGGATACCTGCTGGCAACACACATGGAAAAGCATGGTTTGCGGTCCAACGAGCTGCGAAAAAACAGTTTTCGTTAAAAGATTTCTTAATAATTTAGAACAAATGGCAAACGCTACGTTTCACCGTATTTTATTTTATTGTGCAGAGTGGCAGGATGGTAATAGAAGTAAAAATTTTTTGAAAAATGAACAGCAAAATGAATTTCACGAGAGGTTACCAAAATCTTGGGATTATTGAAGCGATACACATCATAAAAAACTTTTAATCATCGACGATCTAATGCATGATGTTGTAGTAGATCTTTTTACAAAAAGAAGTGACCATAAAAATATTAGCGTAATGATTATAACGCAAAAATATTTTTTACAAGTCAACTCATTGCCGAGACATAAGTCTATAAGTCTGAATGCGTCCTACATCGTAGTATTTAAAAACCCTCACGATCGTGAGCAAATACAACATTTGGTGAGGCAGAAATATCCTGAATACCCAAAACTTGTGCAAGAGGCATATCAAGATGCAACGGCTAAGGTCATGGTTATCTTATGATTGATTGCAAGCAAAACACTTTGGACGAGTTAAGATTCCGAGCAAGTATATTTCTCGACGACGAGTATCAGTACGTTTACCTGCCAAAATATGCTACGAGTGCATTCATGCACCTACGGTGAATTAACAGATAAAATAGTTAGCAATCACCCTCAGCACTCAGTTTTCTTTTGACTATAAAGCCACCAATATCAAAAAATGGGCGTTTTAAAAAAGCCCCTGGTTGTGTAGACAAGTCTCGCGAAGCTCCATTCGAGAGAAGGTACAATGCAATTTTAGAAGCTCTCACTCACTACAACTGCACAAACTTGAAACACCATTAGATCATTGAGTTCAATAAGATACAATGAGCCCACTACAGATTTCCATATACCTCCTACAAAACTTAACAAGCACTTTATTGAACCGCAAGAGTCTCGATCACTACCATTGCCCCAAGGACCAAGAATTTTACTAGACCATCGCTTTTAATTTGGTCATGTTGAATTACCGGATATATTGGAGGCCTTCAGCTCTGCACATTCTTATGCAACCTGAACTGATGGACTAAATTTTAGATTTCTCAAAATATGCCTGCCAGTTATTTTCCCAATTTTGATTGATGTATTTAACTCATCACTCCAGTCTGGCATTTTTTCAGACGCATGGAAGCGAGCACTAGTTTTGCCAATTCCCAAAAAGATTAATCCTTCTCTGGCAGGCGACTTCAGGCCAATCAGCATATTGTGTATTCTGGGCCAGATTTTGGGGGCAATTGCATTGAAGCAAATAATGAATTATCTTGATGAAAATGATATACTCGATTGTTTTCAGTCTTGTTTTCGAAGGCAGCACAGCTGCCACACTGCACTGATTCGAATAGTCGACGACACTAGGGAAGCTATGGACGGGAACTGCGTTACACTGATTATGAACCTTAATCAGTCACGAGCCTTTGATGTGGTCAATATGGACTTGTTGCCAAATTTTTGACCATTGGCTTCTCTGATGTTGCAACATCGTGGATCAGATCTTACTTGACTGGAAGATCGCAGACCGTTCGTGCACCCACTGGTAAATTTTATCAGACATTCTTTCAAGGCTCGGGTGTGCCTCAGGAAAGTTTACTTGGTCCATTGCTTTTCTCAAGTTTTTTCAATGATGTTTCAGTAAATTATAGAGAAGTAAATATCATATTTATGCTGATGACTTTTGTTTTTATACACAAGGTAAGGCCCAAGAGGTCAGAAATATTATACAGAAGGCGAATAAGATTCTAGAAGATATCTTAATGTTGTTAGATATAAATGGCTTTATTGCTAATAATAAAAAACAAAAGTAACTTGGTTTGGCACCAGAGGTATAAATAATCGTCTTTATGCAAATAACTCATTACCTGGTATATTGTTGAACGGAGTAATTATTGAACACACTGAAAAGTTAAGCTGCTGGGAGTCATGCTCGATAGTACATTGACATGGAGACCACATTGTACGATAGTTGCAAACAAATGTTACTCTGTATTAGCACAGATAAGGCGCTTTAAGCACAGTCTCTCGAGTAGCACTAGACTTCTCTTGGTATGTACACTTATATTTTCACATCTGGATAATTGCGCGTCTCTCTTTTATGGCCTATCATCGGAAATGGAGCTTAAGATGACTCGTTGCATGAATGCTGCCCTTTGCCTCATTGATGATATTACGAAATTTGAGCATATTACACCAGCTTATAAAAAGTATGGTATTATGTCATATTCTAACAGAAGAAGATACGTTATGCTGTGCCTTCTGCAGGAAATCCTTACATCACAAAGGCCTGCATATATTGCTAAACTATTTACTTTAAAATCTACCTCACCAAATGCAATCAACCTCAGAAAGTCGAATACTGCAGAGTTACTATAGTGACGCGTGTTAGTTTCGATGCTTATGAACATTCGTTTACCATTGGAGCTGCTATTAAATGGAATACATTGTCTGCTAACCTACGATCCATGCAAACTCCATCATTGTTCAAAAGCAAATTATTTAAATACATCATTAGTGAAGATTTTAGACTCAAGTAATAAAATTACATATTATTTTATATGTTATTACATGTGCAATTTAGCTGGCCTATATAAAAAATTTTACGAATACTGTAACCATTAGTAGATTTTATTATATTTGATTTTTATTATTTAATTTATTTTAAATTATTTCAACTATGAATTTACATTTCATCTCAAATAATTTTATTGTAATTAATTTATCTGTGATACATCTTGTACTATTGTGACCTATGTGTCACTGAGCTTGTAGAAACTGCTTTTAGCAGTTTTGTAAGAACTTGAGCCTAGGCTTATACGGACTGTAGGTCCTTAGCTTAAATAAATACACTCTACACTCTACTCACCTTAACAGAGAACAGAGAGCTGCATTGTTAAAGAAAGGAGACAAAAAATTAATCGACTGCTTGTGCGAGTGTGTTCTTAATGTTCGGGAAGGTGTTGTTTCTCTGAAAAACAGTCAAAAAAAGTTTGAAAAGTTTTAAAAGTATTTTAAGACAAACTAATCACCAAAAGTTAAAGTGCAAAAGTTCTTGAAAAAAAAAGCAACGGGTTTTTACCGTTAATATTGCAACTTATTCGAGGTGAAATATTATCAAAAATTTTGTGAATATCATAAAATGGAAAGAAGAAAAAAAAAAATTTTCCTTTTTAAAGACCAGCTCGAAAGAATAAAAAAAGGCGCTAACTTTGGTCCATCTACCTCAATATTCGTGAATAATTTTTTACGCATCTTGTTTTACAAACCACGCAGACAGTTGGAGATAATTAGAGTCGGTTAGATGATTTGATGAAAAAAATCCTAGATTCAAACTCGTATAGTAATGAATACGATAAAGTAATAGAATACTTGAGAGTATTACACAGATACTTATACTTTATTGATGAAAAGCGTGAGCCAATACATACTACAGAAAACGAGGATGAAAACATAACTACTACAGATGATTATGGAATGAATGAAGAAACGATTGTCAGTACTGTACCTGAAGTGTACCAACAAAAATCTACGTTGCTTTTAAAACATTTTAAAGGATACAAAAACAATTTTAAGTGGGATGGTATAGGTACAGTAATCTATAAAGGTAAAATAATCGAAGGCTCGAAAATTATCGACTTAATTAATGACGCTGCAAGACGAAGAAAAAATGTTAAGCCGGTGGGTAGAAAAATGTTTGCTAGAGTACATCGAGAGATAAACACTCCTCAAGAATTTGTGGGAAACACCAACCTCTTGAAAATCGTAGACCGCGACAGTTCAAGTTTGTTGTTGGACGGGACTAGTAATACATAGTTGCTTGATGAAGATGAAGAGACACTTTCTAACGAGAGTTTTTTTATCACCTTTGTAAAAAGCTTTACACCATAATAAATCTAATGATGATAAGCATGCAAGACAATCATCTACCCTAAAATCAAGCAATTTTAAAAATTGGATACGCTATTAATAAATAATAAATACGTAAAAGAAACAATATTTCAACCCACTGCACGAAGCAGCGTTTTCTGGTGCACGCAAATAAATAAAAGTTAACAAAAACTAAACCTCTTCCAAGAAAATTAAAGAGTGGCTACAGAAACATGATGCTTATACTCTACATAAAACTTTGACGTAAGTTTCCACGGTTGTTTTACGATTTTCACTCAAGAGATGAATTGTGGGAGGCTGATCTCATTCAACTGACGTCATTAAAAAACTACAATAATGGAGTGTCTTTTATTTTAATTGTAATCAATGTATTAAGAAAGTTTGTATGGGTGCGACCTTTAAAAGATAAAAGCTGTCGTAGTGTAAGAGAAGGTTTAAAAAAAATTCTTAAAGTAGTAAATTCTTAATGGACTGAGGGACTGAATTTTTAATCAATGAATTTCAATGCTTTTTAAACGACAATGCCATGAAATTTCACATTGCCAAAAATTCTAATGTTAAAGCTGCAGTGGTAAAACGTTTTATTTGAACGTTCGAAGAGCTAATGAACAGATATTTTACACACATAAATACGTACCGATACATAGACGTTTTACAAAATTTTATTAATGGATACAATAACACCTTCCACTCTACAACTAAGCTGGCACCAAGAAGTGTAACAATATATAATGTAGACATATAGCACGATAAAATTTAGTAAATTTTCGACAACCTGGAGCAGTACAACTTCACATTCAGAGTAAAGATAAATATAACGTTGGGGATTATGTACGCATAAGCCGCAATAAAAATGTGTTTCAAAAAGGTACAGTAAAATCCTGGCGTGAAGAGATATTTAAAATTCCTCGAATTTCGTAGACAAAATTTACATGTGTATGAGCTCAGCGATTTAGATGGTAAAAAAATTGAGGGGTTGTTGTACTCTTAAGAACTTAGCCCTGTTCACAAAGAGGGTGTCTCGGAACAGGAGCATAAAATTGACAAGATTATAAAAACCAGAGGAAAAGGAAAAAACAAACAATATTTGATAGTTGGGTAGGATACCCCGAAAAATTTACCTCGTGGATAAATACAAGAGATTTAAAAAACAATGCATCATAACGAGTGTACGGTAACTCTACCTAGCAATAGTAGTATGAAATTTTTTCCGAACGACACTCCAACAAATTTTTCTTCTCAGTTACCGAAAAAATTCGAGCTATGCGGTAGATAGGAGGTTGGAATTTTCAAGATTCATGTACCATTTACTATTTTACATATTCGACGAGAAGAGGCAGTGATAAGCAAACCAGGTGAAGAAAACAAATGTTTTTAACATGGTACCTACGACTCTGTACATAGTTTATGCGAGGAAATAAATAGAAAATGGTTGGAATATTATCATAAAGATAAGAAATGTCAGCAGCTAATTTAAGATCATCGAGTTTGTATTTATTGGTTTTCCAATAACAGAACCAGGATGTACAAAAACATATTGAAATACTCCTGTTCTATCCACTATAGTGAAACGTTTTATTGCGTTTGAAGAAGGGCTGACAGATATTAAACGGGCCCGCACTGAAATAAGAGGGGATTACAGGTTATTGTTTCACGGTAATCAACTAGCAAACTTATCAAGAGTGGTACCTGATCAACTTTTATCTATTATAATATATGTGAACCAAGTATTGTTTACGATACTTTTGCACCCTTGCTGGAGATAGTAAATTTAGCCGCTTAGGAAATTCATTTTGGAAGCATAATTGTCAAGAGGTATACTCCGCCAGCCTTTGTACCTCTTCTCAATAATAGATTTTATACGATCGATATAGATATAAGAAATCAATTTGGCAAACTAATATCATTTGAGTTTGGGACACTGACCATAGTGTTACATTTTAGAAAAGTTTTCTTTTAAGGGAGTCATTACAAAATGGTTTATTACGAGGAGTATCATACACAGCATGGGGGAGGGAGAGGAGTCAAGCATGTGTTTGCAGGGTCGTATAGACAGAGTGGACATGGATTAGGTTCTTTTTTCACTGTACTATTTCGGAGTGCTATGCCTTACATAGCCAAAGGTGCTCGTGCCGTTGAAAAAGAAGCTTTACGAGCGGAAGTGAATATAATTGACGATGTTGGAGAGAACAATATACCGTTTAAGCACGCATTCAAGAATCGGATTAACGAATATGGTAAAAATTTGAAACGTAAAGCTACAGAAAAAATTGTGAAGCTGATGAAAGGATCAGGATATAATGCTTTACCCTATAAAAAAAGAACACAAACTAGGCGTGAAAGCGGTGGTATAATCATCTCGTTAAAAAGCGCGAAAAAAAAGAAGAAAAAAACTCAATCGAAAGTAGCCAAACAAAAAATAGGTGCACGTAAGAAAAATGATGAGAAGAAAAAACCAAATAAAAAAGTAAAAAAATTTTGTCGTAAAACAAAGAAAAAGGTGATAAGAAATAAAAAATCTAGACCTTTAGATATTTTTGGATAATCATGTCTTTTCTACATAGTCATACGGACCCTTGCCTGAAGAGCGAGTTGGATTCATTTTCCGTTCTTCTCACGCAGATAGCATTAGAAACTAATCAATAGGTGCATTACAAACCTGTTTCGTCGTAAAGCGACAAGAGACCCATAGAATTCGTTATCAGTTCTCAAAACGAGGATTACATCGACCTGGCCCATACGATGCTTAGAGCGAATGTCAAATCGACACCTTACGACAAGGATGGGGATGCGCTTCTAGCTTCAGTGAACAATTTTTTACATTCAATATTAAACTAGGCTGACTTTTATTTTAATTAAAAACTCGTAACTCCTCCAAATAATGCTTACCCATACCGATCATACATTGAAACTCTTTTAAATTATGGTCCTGCTGCAAAATCATCGCATTTTTCAACAAATCTGTGGGAAACAGATGTCGCTGGTGAAATAGATGAATTACCCGGCTCGAAAAAAAATTAAGCTCTTAGTAAGCATCAAGAATATATAAATGACGTAAAGACCATAGACTTAATAAGTCATTTACACTGCGACGTATTTAGTCAGGATAAATTATTACTAAATGGCATCAAAGTTCTTTTACGTCTAGTGCGCTCAAAAGATGCTTTTTTTCTCATGGATGCTTCAGCGAAAAATTATTCTATCAGCATTACCGAGACTACGCTTCTCGTTCGGCGAGTGAAAGTTATCCCTAGAGTTTTGATTGCGCATGCACAAATTCTGGCAAATACTACGGCAAATATCCAATAACGTGTGTCGAAGTTAAATCTTTTACCCTAAATAGCGGCATAAATGGTGACTGTTTAGATAATGGTATACTCGGACAACTTTCGAAAAGAATCATTTTAGGTTTTGTTGACAACAAAGCCTTCAATGGGGATCGAAAGATTAATCCTTTTAACTTTCAAAATTATTCTATGAATTCTTTGTCATTATACGTTGATGGTGTACAAGTACCCAGTAAGCTGCTACAACTGATTTCGACAGGAAGCACACCTATGTATGTGGAAGCATATCATACTTTATTTTCGGGCATCGGGATCTACTACATGAATGAGGGAAATAGTATTTACAGGAAAGACTATTCCAATGGGTATTGTTTGTTTGCATTTGATCTTACACCCGATCTCTCGTCACATTTTGCAGGTCATTGGAATTTAGTAAAGAATAGTACAGTACGCTTCGAGACAGCTCTCACAAAAACTATAAATTGCGTTTTATATGCTGAATTTGACAACATATTGGAAATAGACTGAAATTGTCAAGTAGTTGTTGATTTTAACTCATAAAATTCACACATCTTTTATTATGGATTCTTTACAACTACGTAGAGCTCTTTGCAGTATACATGCAGTGACGACCGGAGCATTCCCTGCTGATCAGTTACCTTTTGTTTGGGCGAGACCGTGCGCTCTTATAATTAACACCGATGAAAATTCTAAGCCAGGCACGCATTGGGTAGCTGTATACGTTGATATTGAAGGTCATGGAGTATACTTTGACAACTATGGGATGCCTCCCATGGTATCACATCACATCAATAGACTCAAAAAAAATTGTGTTACATTTTATTTAAATGTACAACAGCTTCAAAATATTCATTCTAGCGTTTGCGGAAATTACTGTATTAACTTTCTATTTTTCATGTCCAACAACTATTCTTTGGGTATGTTTTGCTCATTTATTCATCAGATTCTCTTTTCAACGATAAAATAGCTATAACCTTTTTTAATCGTATCGCTAAGCGTAAAATTTTTAGAAATTATCGTGTTGTAAGTAATATATGTACTCAAACTAGCAAGTCTAAGTGTAATTGTATAGTAGCGCATTTTTTAAATTCATACGCGCTCCTATGTTAACTTATAGTGTTTTTTTAACAATATATGTATTAAATAAATTAAAATTTGATTTCATTTTAATGACTTCTCCCTTTACTGAACAAGGGTAGCCCTCAATTTTCACTCCGCTGAAAAAAAAACCAAAAAAAAATTACCGGCCAAGCAACGTCGGTAATGATTAAAATTTTCCTCTGCTAGAGAAAAAAATTGTAACCAGCCAAGCAGCATTCAAACGCCTTGCGCCTTTTTTGGATTATTGGGTTATTGGCTCGCGCGTGACGACTGCGAAAAAATTATTATTACCAGCCAATGTTGGTAATTATATTTAAATTACGCGCGAAACCCGTCTTTACAAATGGGGTTATTGGTCCGAATCCCCCGTCTCCCCGGTCACGTGACCCTCGGGAAAAACTGTTCCAGGCCCCGCCTCCGGTGCCAGCCGCATGACACGAATCTTTGCCTGCCGTATGATATATATCTATGAAACTGTCTGGAAAAAGATTTCCCTAACTACTATGGTCTTTAATTTTATTTTTGTTGAGTTATCGTTTTTTATGACATAAGGCTGATAGAACTTATTTGTAGCGGGAGCTGAGATTTTTTTCTGCCCTTGGCGTGTCGTTATGCCGTATTATTGGGTTTCTTCTGATATTGTATTTTGCAGCTGTTGCAGCTCTTTGTTTGTGTACGTTAGCGAAAGTATGTTAACATCAATTGGATTTCTAGATAACGCGTCTGTGTTAACGTTCTGGAAGCCCGGTTTATATATTATATTGAATTGGAAATCAGCGAGTTTGAGTGGCTAGCGTGTAACTTGAGAGCATGGGTCTTGATGGGCCATCGAATTGATCCATACAAGGGGCCGATGATCGGTGACTAATATGCATTCTTTTTCATACATATATACTCATGCCTCCCTCAATTGCCCCATGCAATATGTTAAAGCTAGAGCTTCCTTTGAAAAGGTACAGTAGTTGCTTTTACTTTTGGTCAAGGTGCGGAATATAAAAGCGATGGGCTAATGTTTCCCAATTTCTTCTTGTGAAAGTACCCCTCCTATAGCGTAGCCTAATTCATCTGCTGTTAGTACAAATGTACATATTTTTCGTCAAAGTCAAGGTGTACAGGATGGTGCGCGGGAGGCAGTGCTCCTGCACTGTTGTTGCGTCGGATCGCGTGGACGAAGGAGTTGACGAGAACTTTTGGGAATTGTAGTGTACGCGGGTAAATAAAAAGGTGACTTCCTTTTATTGAATCAGCTTTAATTTTCGTTCGGAACTTAACACTCGCGTACATTGACTTTCTTACATAGGAGGGAGAAGAGACGCAGTACAGCGTGACTGGCTCTTACTCCCTTTTGTGATGCAGAGCAGTTGCAGACTGACTTGGCGGAGCGATGTTAAGCTGGGGAGAGCACGGATATCAGTCATACCGTATCTTTCTAGCGCGGCGCATGCGCTTTTCACTCAGAGCACATGCGTGGAGCACTCGGCTGAAAACACTTTTGACACACATTCACGCACACAAATGACATCAAGCATTTGATGTCATACATACTCCCCGAGTTGATGTACAGAAAGTAGATTGAATGAACATCAAGAAAAATATGAAAATTAGGTCCTTCAACAGGTATAAAAACTAGCTCAGAGACAATATCAATCAAAGCAATGGCAAACAATAGAAAAGATAACTGTGGAGCGCTTTCCACTTACAATAAATCAAATTATTGGTACAATTTTGTATAAAGATATTTTTTCTTAATTTCTTTAAATTGGTACAATGAGTGTTACCAGAAACGAAGCAAAAGGGAAAATTATAAATTATAAAGCGAAAAATGTGCGATTTTTTGAATTAATTCTAAGTGTTATTATATTTATAAGCTATACAATAAGAGAGGCGGTGAGGTTGGACCGCGAAAATAGTTATACCATCTCTCAAATAATTACTTAATTACTTAACGTGTGCCCGTTGATTTGATCTCGGAAACGGTACGTAGCAAAATTAACTTATGAATTGGTCTGGTTAAGATAGTACTTTGAGTTTTAACCTTTACGACTCGCACCAGCGCCTTTGGGTCTTCAAAAGCATCTTCGACTCTCCCGAGAGGCCACTTGCCAGGAGGAGTGTTCTCGTTTTTAATTAATACTAGGTCCCCTACCTGTAACGACCGTTGGGGAGAGACCCATTTTTCACGAGTTTGGAGAGAGCTAAGATACTCTGCTGACCACCTGCGCCAAAAACATTGTAAGACTCGGGACAGTAGCTTCCACCGTTGTAAAGGCGAGATTTTCTTGGAAGTTAAGTCAGGCTCTGGTGTCGAGTAAGAAGTTTTGAACATTAAAAAGTGAGAAGGAGTTAGTGGACTTAAATCGGAGGGATTGTCTGTCAAGGGTGCCAAGGGCCTCGAGTTAAGGCATGACTCGATCCTACATAACAACGTGGAAAATTCGACGAAGGTAAGGTTGGTTTCCGATGACTCTCTTAAGGTGGAATTTCGTCGATTTGACTGCAGCCTCCCATAAACCACCAAAATGGGGGGCTAAAGGGGGGTTGAAGTGCCATTGCGTTCCAAGGGTGCAGAGAGCATCGGCAAAGGAGACGTTTTTATGACGATCCATCAACATTTTGCTCATCTCCCGATCAGCCCCCACAAAGTTAGTGCCTCGATCACTACAGAGATTGGAGCACTGGCCACGACGAGACGTGAAACGTAGGAAGGCCGCTATGAAAGAGTCGGCAGTGTAGTCCTCGACGACCTCCAGATGTACAGCTCTCGTGACCATACAAATAAAGACCGCAACGTAGCCCTTAAAGGTGCCTTTCCCGCGGTGCTTTGCTAAACGAACAGGAAAAGGACCGGCGTAATCCACACCAGTTCTTAAAAATGCTGGTGAGGGAGTTACTCTTGCAGCTGGCAGATCTGCCATCAACTGCGTTTGTGGCTGTGCAGCATACCGGCGACAGGTCAAGCAGTGAGACAGCACAGAACTTACAATCTGACGACCATTTAGTACCCAGTACTTTCGACGAAGAGCGGTCAAAGTTATTTGGTTACCACCGTGAAGAGTAAGAAGATGATAGCGTTTAACAAGTAACAGGGTGAGAGAATCTCTACCAAACAAGATTAGTGGGTGTTTCGCGTTAGAGTCGAGCAAAGCGTTACTTAGCCTACCTCCAACTCGTAACAATCCATCAGAGAGAAAAGGAGCGAGCTTACGCAAACGGCTCGAGGCAGGAAGATGCTCCTGTTGACTAATGGGCAGATTAGCGTTGCGTCTCAAGACGGCAATGTTATGAGCAAAATGACGCTGTTGATGATCAAAGATCAAAAGCAGAGACGCCGATTCTAACTCAATGGTAGTCAAGCTTGAATAAATGCATCGAGCAAAAGCTTCACGTTTGATGAAACTCAGGTCAGTGGACTGTATAGATGTAGTTAAGGATGACTGCCTCAGTCTACCAAGACATCGATAAGCGAAACGCAGGACGTAAGCCGTGACCCGTGTTAACCTGAACCAATGAGAGCAACGGCTAAGGAGCGAGGTAACGAAGGAGTCAGGCTCCTTTTCCGAACAACTTGCTACGAGGTTGAATGAGGGAGGCGGCTCGATGACTTCAAGTTTCAGGTCAGGGTACTGGGAATCAGTCTCATGCAACACGTCTGGGCCATGAAACCACAACTGCTTGGCAATTAGCTGACTAGGGAGAATGCCTCTAGAAGACAGATCAGCTGGGTTCTGTTTTGAGGAGATGTGATGCCATTTAACGCTCAGCATCAAGTGGTGGATGTCTGAACATCTGTTGGCTACGAAGACCGGCCACTTTGACGGCGGAGCGTTAAGCCAGTGGAGGACATTAAGAGAATCCGTCCACAGATGGATGGGAACTACATCATAAGGACAGCTATCAGTAAAGTGTCTTACGACTTTAGCCAGTAGATGTGCACCGCACAACTCTAGCCGAGGAATGCTCAGCACCTTAAGGGGGGCAACTCGGGTCTTGGCTATTTGAAGCGACACGTGAACAACATTTTCTACAACCATGCGGGTGTAGACGACAGCGGCGTAGGCTGACTTAGACGCATCAGCGAATCCATGGATCTCTAACCGGATACTAGGGGAATAAAAGTTTCAACGGGGAATCCTCACTTGATTAAGTTGAGGAATCTCACTCAACCACCTGACCCAAGGTTCAACAACTGAGTCTGGAAGGGGCGTGTCCCACGAAATTTTAAGCAACCACAGTGATTGTAGCAACATCTTTGGAATTATTATCACCAATGAGAATCAGCCCAAAGGATCGAAGAACCGGGCAGTCTGGGTGAACAAGGTTCTCTTGGTCCAGAGATTAGGAAACTCATCAACCGTGAATTAGAAAGCAAATTCATCAGTCTGGGGGTCCCAAGACAATCCAAGGACTGAAATGGCTTCTGGATTTTCTTGCAAAGTCTTTGGCTGGTCGACTCGATGGTCAAGAGGGACGCTAGCCAAAGCCTGCGGCGAGTTAGAGGACCATTTGCGAAGAGGAAATCCACCTAACCGTGCCAGTTCCGTGAGTTCCTCACATTTTATTGAGGCCTCCTCCACCGAATGACCGCCTGACAAACAGTCATCTACATAAAATTCCTCGCGAAGAATCCTGGAAGCTCTAGGATGCGATTCAGCATGCTCAGAGGCAAGTTGGCGTAAGACACGAGTCGCCAGGAACGGGGAACACGCGAGACCATAAGTGACGGTAGTAAGGAAGTAGGTTTTGATCGGAGAAGAGACGTCAGGTCTCCAAAGGATCGCTTGAAAAGTTTGATCGTCTGGATGAACTGGAATCTGCCGGAACATCTTTTCTACGTCGGTGGTAAAGACAAACTTATAAAACCGCCACCTGAGAATCAGCTCGAAAAGAGTTAACAGGAGATTTGGACCTGTGTGGAGTAAGGAGTTCAAAGACAGACCACCTCTGTTCCTAGCAGAGCCATTAAAGACAAGTCGCAGCTTAGGAGTTGGCGTATTGGTCTTCAAAACTCCATGATGAGGAAGAAAACACTTCGCTAGGCTCGAATTCGATACTTGACCAAGAGCCAGGTACTCAGCCGTAAAGGTCTTGTATGACTCGAACAGGTGAGGGTTATTCCTAAACCTTTTTTCTTGTTGGCGAAACATGGAGAGCGCCGTGTTATAAGAGCTTTCCCGAAGGGAAAGAGCGTCGGCGACTTGACCTTTAAACGGAAGTCTGACCACAAATCGACCGTCCGAGGATCGCGAGTGCGTGTGAACAAAATGTTCCTCGCAATGAAGATCCTCTCCCTTGAGCTCTGGTATGAAGAGGGGTTCTTCGACTAACCAAAATCGTTGCACTATTTCAATTAGATCATAGTCTTTAGAGATGTGCATTACGGTAACCTCTTCGGGTCGGGCAGTGATCATGTTATTTTTCCGCTTCGCAGAAGGGACATTTTCCGGTGGATGGGGCACAGGTCCGGACAGTAGCCATCCGATGCTGGATGCGGAGGCTATAGGTTGATTTGCAGGGCCCCGTCGAATCGAGTTTTGAATAATATGAGCATGGACCGAGGCTCCGAGCAGAACGTCTATTTTATCTAGAGCGTATAGGTCAGGATCTGCAAGTTGGAGTCTTTGAATGTGAGGTAGTGTTAGTAAGCTCCTTGAAATTGGAGGCTTATAAGAAGAAATTTTCGGAACTACTAGGACCTCAGTATCACACTTAAAACTCGATTCGAAGTGAGGTTGGAAAGTTATGTAGGTTCTCTTCCGAACAGAGGTCGTAGAAGAATCACCTACACCAGTCAACGAAATACTAGCTGGGTGAGTTTTGAGACTCAACGTATCGCAAAGCCAGCGAGTTATTAAGGAACTTTGAGAGCCCTGATCAACCAAGGCTCTTACTAAAACTTTCTGACCATAGGGACCACGAACATAAATTTGAGCGGTAGCTAACAGAACTTTGGGTCCCGAGGAGAAACTAGGGCTAAGGCACAAGCTAACGGTAGCGCAAAGGCTTTGGTCGGACTGAGACCCTTGATGCTGAGATGCAGTGCTTTGATGTACAAATGATGATTTCTGTTTGGATTTCAAAGAGTCAGGTTGTTGGCCTGGGTTAGGCTTCCGTTTAGTCAACTCTAACGTCTCTAATGTAATGATTTGTGCAGCGATGAACTCACGCAAACGATCAAGAGTCGGAGGTTCGTCACTACTACCTAGATGCTTCTGCCAATCTCTATTGGCAAAATTATCAAACCTACTAACGATGAGAGCGATGAGAACGTCTTCACTTCTATTTTCTCTACCCAAAGTGACGAGAGAATCTAGGGGGCCTAACATTTCCTTAGCTAAGCGCTTCATTTCCGCACAGGAGTTGGATCTCATATTTGAGCAACTAAGAATCGTACCCTTGTATGTAGTAACCAAGCGCCGCTTATTGTGATAATACCTGACAAGAGCGTCCCAGGCCTGTGCGTAGTTTTCACCCGAGAGGGGAATATTTTTTATCAGGTCGGCTGCTTCTCCGGTCACATGGGTTCGCAGGTGCTGGTACTTAATAATTGTAGGGAGCTCGGTTTTTTCGTGAACTAAAGCCTTAAAAACGTCGCGAAAGCTTTCCCATGCCTCAAAACTGCCTGAAAACGTAGGAATGTTAACAGAGGGTAACGAAGACAGACTATGTAGAGCTAAGGTGGAAGCTGAGCCGGGGTTCGCGATCGGCGAGGTTGGAGGGTCGAACTTAGACGCATAATCCTCGAAGTCACCTGCGACTGAGCAATAGGTCTCTTCAAATAAATCAATCAAGTTTTTCTTAATGCATTCATGTCCACTGTGGTCCCCATCAAGATTTAAAATTTGATCATGAATCATTAACATTTGATCGTACGAATCCTTAACCACCTTACTCCGAGTCTTGCATTGACCCCGAGTCATTTTTGCTTCTCCTAACTTTCAGAAATTAGCGAAGGCATTTTTTATTTTGGTGTAGAGCGCTAGCTGCTGTGCGTAAAAGGTTTCTAAATCAGCCATTTTAAAGAAAATTGAGTAAAAACAACGTTTCCGAGATTGAATCAGGAAGCACGAACAAACACGGGTGACGCGAACAAACGCAAATTAGTGCTCCACGTGACAGCGCTTCTCGTTACAATTAATACCGACAATACAGTACCACTAAAACAATCTTAGCATGTAACTCGCGAATAATAATCAGACCGTAAGTGTTAGAGCCGGTTGAATTTAATTCGATTAACAATAGTGAAGAATTTAATAGTACTTAATAGTTGATAAAATTTTAAGAACGCTAACACAAACGCAATTATGTAAATGAACCTGATTGACGATCAGCTGTTTAGTGAAGCTCGTTGAGTAGAAGCACGGAGCTCGGAAAGCTCGCGGCGGCAGCGATCAGCATGCGTACGGCCCGTGTCAACAGCAAGCAGTAGTGATCGACGTCGGCAGCAAGTAGTGGTGCGTAGCGTCGTCCCACGTAGCTGATCCGTAGCCTGCAAAGGAGCAGGAGCAAGCAGCAGTGGCAGCTCTTCTAAATGACGTGCGCGCACAACGGCGCAGCAGCAACAACGCTGATGTGACACGTCGCCAAACGACGACGCTCTCAGGCAGGCTGGCCACCTGTAATCAAACAAAGATGGCCGCGGCAGCAGCGGCAGGCACGGCTGTGACGATCACACGTGCGCCAGAAGCGCTGGAGTAATAGTATATAAGAGTAATAGTGGAATAGTGAAATATTATTATAGAGTAATAGTGGAATATTAGTATGTTTAAGATTTTTTTATTTTTGATGTTTGTAGTGTATTTTCATTTTATTTGTCATTTAAGGTTCTTCATTCAGTTATTAGCGCATTTTTTGGCTTGTATAATTGTCTGAGGATTTTGTTTTTTTGAATATCTTTTTATCTGTTTGCGCAAGATTTGAAATCCTTTCTGGTAAATAGTGTTCAAATATTTTTAAAATTATTGATTAGAATATTGAATGTAGTCAATGGCATTATTTTCGTATATGAGTGATTTTTTTAGGCTTTTGAGGCTTTCAAGGAGTTTGTTTTCTGTGTCGCTTTCATTTGTATTATAATCTTGCGTGTACAGAGTTTTCAGTAGCATTTCAGATAGATTGTAGTTATGATTTTCACTTTGCGTGTTTTTGCAATCATCGGCGGTTTCGTAATATTTTTTTCGAAGGTTCATATTTTTTTGATTTTTTAATCCAGTCACTTGACTTTTGCTGAGTTCGAAGTTTGTGATTTTTGTATCATGGTTGTCTGTGTTCTAATTTTTTGGATTTCAGGGTTTGTTACGAAAGTTTTTGTTTCTTAACTTCAAAACTCGGAGTTTGTAATAAATTTTTTTGTTTCATGATTTTGGATTCTAGCGTTTATAATAATATTATTTGCTTCATGATTTTGGATTACAGAGAGTTTTGATCATTTGGAATTTTTTGTTTCTTGATTACTACTGAGTTTGGATTCTACAGTTTTCAGAGGTTCTAAGTAAGAGTGCTCTGTTTCTTTAACTCGTGAGAAGTTGTATGGGATATTTGTGTATGTGATGGAATTTCCACGCTGTTTTGGAGAAAGTTTTGAGTTATTTATTCTGGTTTCAATAGGTGTTACGTAATTTCGTATTCTTAATAGATTTCATAGTAACTAATTTGTATCTAATAGTATATCTAATAGGTATGCCTTTGTTAACATTTTAAAAACTTCACTACTCTTTATTTCATTTTTTACGCAAAATTGAATACAAATTCTTTGATCCATTTTTTTTCGCAAACGAAAATCGCCGAGCTCGAAAAACACGTCTAACGTTAGCGGCTGCCACTTAAAAAATAAGCAATGAATATTGCTGAAAATTTTATCGTACTTCAGGGGCATGTGTACCAACATAATAAAAAAAAATTTTATACAGGCGGGCAGTCCGAACCCGCGAAATTAAAAAATTCTCGTTACTTTTTGAACACACCTCGTATTTGTGTAGGGAAATCATCCGTCATGATGTGAAATTCGTAGAAACATGTATGAAAGCTTAGAATGATGTACCCTTGGATTTTAAATTCTCCGTTTGTTATGCCTTTCAGGTGAAGAATGGTATCTTGAAAAATTATGATGTTAGATTGATCAACGGACTATTTAATAAGTAAAGCCTCTGTACCGGTGTCGAGAATAAACGACAAAGGTCGATTTATTTCACTGAATTTAATTGTTACAGAAGGTGTTTGTGTTTTGATTTTTGGTAAAATAGTTTTTTTAACTATTTTTTGTTTTAAGAAGATGTTAGTGTTACTTTGCTGGTTTCATCCTAGCTACCCCTCTGAAAGAAACCTGAGTCGTTTTCCGATACCTCTTCCTTAGTTTTTTCTTTGAAGACCTTTTTTTACCTTTGTTTTTCCAGAGACCAAATTTTTTGCAATAGTTACATGCTTTTTGATTCTTTCGATTATTATTAATTGAGTTTTAAGCTTGTTGCTGAGTGTATTAATTTTGTACATGATTGGTAGGCAGATATGTAGGGACAAGATTATAATGTGATAGTTGACTTCATGACATGCCCTTTTTTTGGTGACTGTGTGTATAATTGTATAATGGTGTAGAGAATTGGCTCAGAAGACGTTCGGTTGCTGACGGTGTAGCGTTGTACATGGGTGTGGCTTGGCGTGTGCCAGCTTTACTAGTATTATAGGAATACCAGAAATTGCTTGCTGTGTGCCCTTGTTTTTCACAAATTTGGCATTTTTCTGGAGTTTGAATTAAGTTTATTCGTCCATCTAGACTTTGTCTGTGAGTTATGATTTTTACTGTTTCTTGTCAATATTTGGGTTCATAGCACGCAGAGTCTCTTTTTTTTTTGTAGTTGAGTTGAGGTAGTTTCGAGGCAGTTCGCGTGGCCCATTCGTGCTTTTATTACCCAGGATAGCCCTCTAATGAAATAATAACTTTGTCCTGCTCTAGTTATGTATAGAATTTCTGATGTATTTGACTTCCATGGAGAGTTGCTTCAATTAATTTTTGGGCAGTGCCTTTAACGCTATTAGAAAAAGTTGTAACACTCGCTTTTTTTTTGTTTTAACGCTGCTGGTTCACCTTTTATTTAATGCCACATTTTTACGGATCCAACAACGTTTGTAAAAATTATAGCTATTTATTTGATGGTGTCTAAGATTTTATTTGCGGATGAGAGTAATGCTTCTTATTCAAGTCGCATTTTAATTAATATTGCTAAATCGGGTTCATTTATTTTTGTAATTATGTGACATGCTTCTCTGCAACCGTCTAACAAGGTTGAGAGCAGGATGTTTGACCCGTTGTAATAATGTATCATTTGGATTGCGTCGTTTATAGAAATATTGCGAATGGATGCCAAAGTTGAGTTATTTATGTTATACAAGCTGTTTATAGTTTGGAAAGGGGTGCTGGAGGTAGGCTTTTAATAAAAATTAGATTGATTGTTGTGAGTAAAATTGTTGGAGCTATGATTTTCAGATGTTTCGATAATTTTGGGTATTATGCCAGTGCTTAAATTGTTAGTGATTTTGTTTTCAATTGATTTGGTTGCGTTATTGTCTAGTAAAAATCGAGATTTGTAATTTGTTCTATTAGCGTGGGTAAACTGTGATGCTCTCATGTTTAGATTAAGTGGGATGTTGAGGTCTAATCTCGCAAAATCTTCAGTTATTTCTATGTCATTTAATCAAAGTTTTCTTATTTTTGAATGTCGGCAATGGCTTCATTTTGCTGAATGGCAGTTATGATTTCAAAAGGATTTACATTCTAAGTTAATGAACCTTTCAAGATGTCAAGCATTAATTCGTCTTCACAAACACTTGTGATGATTTCTGTGTCTATTTCTTGAGATGAAGATGCAGCTAGTTTAGGCGAGAGACGCCATGTGGTATTCGTTACTGACGTCGGATGGACGTTGCTAGATGTTACGCTGGGAAAAAATGTGTTTCTGCAGAATTTGCACACATAGAGCTTAGGACAATAATATGAAATGTGAGAGATGCTTAATGTGGTATTATGGAAATTGCGTAAATGTTGACTATAAACGTTCAAAAAATAGCACATCATAGTATTGCCCTGAATGCTAGGATTCATTTTTTAAGGATTTAAGTTCACATCTATGATATATTTATATTATATATATAATATATGTAATACAATTGACACTGTAAAATACTAAGAGTTTCTTTTAACTTTAACTATGTAATTATCATAAAGTTTAATATTTTAGATACATAATTGTTAAATCATTATTTTAAAACAGTTTTGAACAACTTCGAATTAAGCTAATTACATTCAATAATACGATGAAACCATGTAATAAATTTTTGTATCTTAAATTAAATATAAATTTCGAACACAATTTTACTTTAATGAAATACTCATCTATAAGTTCTTTTTTTTTATATGTAGTGTACTAAATTTATATAGTTTTACAGTTAGATGATTACATAAGAAACTTTAATCCATTTAATAAAGTTGAATAAATTGAAATTAGCAACTTTATTCGATTCTTTTTATTAGCAATGCTGCTTAGTAAGCTACATCGTGTATAATCTGCTTTTGTTAATATTCTAACATACATGTTAATAAGATATACCTGCATGAATAAGCTGGATTTGTTGGAAAAATGTCCGGACACGTTCGAATATGTTTTTGTCATTTACGCATATCTTCAGCGTTTCCTAGTTGTACATCGTAAGTTTTTAGAAACAAACTTTTTTATGCACTTCTTACGCAAGGACGTAAAAGTGGGTGAGAATGGGTCTGTTTCCTGAAATTTCCGATGAGCTATTAAGGACTTTCATCACACATAGCGTTTTCTGTACGATCTTCCTGAAATTTCAACAGGATGCTCGTAATAATATGAGAAAATTACATGTAAAATTTGAAATCGTTTTACAACACCATTTTTTAAATATTGAATGATGAAAAAACTTCAATTTAATACGTAACCTCATGGACGAGTCACATAAACATGGAATTTATAAGAAAATAGTATGTAGAATTTTTCCAATTTTTTTTTGCATGACGCAATACCATAATACTGGTCTTATTCTCAATTTTCAGAGAGAGTGGCAAGTTACTTTTACAGTTAAATAAAAAAAACAGTGTCAGGTGCCTATATAGAGGTATACAAATGCATTCAAAACAGTTGCCGACGCTGCCGCATGCTCGCTCCCCCCTCACTGCACTCTCTACATTTCTCCTCTAACTGTGATGAACGTCCTTAGAAGTAAGTCCTTAATTTTTACGTATCTCTTACGCATTTTTTTACGTACGCGATAAAACAACCCTTGTGAGTTCCTAGACAGACTCTAAATTTAATTATTACTAAGTGCCTTTGCGTTCGTTTTTTTTGTGATTGGTTAGTCGTTCTAATTCCTCAATAATGTATTTCTATGTACATTGTATGTATGAATATACTTTTTTGAGGAATATAATCTACCGACCGTCCGACCGGAAAAAAACTTACCCTTTTTGTCCCGTGTAAATCATTGCTGGCGTTCTATCATTACAGCCGTTAAAAGTTTGACGAATTCACGGTCTTATACACGGGTCTGGAAACTTTCGTACAGAAAAGAGTGATGCTCTTATGATCTGTAAAATAAGCTGCCGAAATTCACATCTTACGTCGAACGCGTCAGTCAGATTTAGCGTATGTATAAGTCACTTCAGCATGCTACTGGCTTAAAGACGCTACCTGATGTGAGCAAAAATTCAAAAGTATCACTATCTTTACTCCAAGCTATAAAACCTAAGCCGTTAACCCAATACACCAAATTTGTAATAATACTAGTAGACAGCAAATTAATGGTGTAAATAATTAGTAACAATTTTTTTCTTTTTCTTTTTTTTTGTTTTTGTTTGAAGGAGTGAGGAGCAGGAAATCTTCATAGACACCCCGGCTATTCCGGCGGTAGTGTTGGATTCACCCGGTGTGCTTACTGACTAAAAACTAACCTCCCCGCATGGGACAGGTCCGTTAGGACCACTCCCCCAGAAGACAAAATGAGAATAAGAGAAGAGAGAAAAAGAAAATAACAGAGAATTTCGGAGGCCGGCTTGCTCTCGAAGAGATGAGAGGAGGAGTACTTACGCATCTGGGCGAAGCTCGAGTATTAGTAACCATTGCGTGTAACGTAATGACTTAATAAATATTTATTAATAAATAATTAATTATTAATAAATAATGACTAATATTGTTATAGTTTTTTCTTACCATGGGCCCAAAGTTCAACTGACGCTTTGCGCCCTCGCTAAGAAAAACATTATACATTACATTACACTCGGGCACCAACCTACAACAAGCGCGCCCTTCGGGCGCTTATGTTTGTACTTATGAAATAAATAAATGACTATTGTTTTATATCTACCGAAAAAATAGCCCGTGACTGTAGCTCAATAGTCAGATCGCCAGAGGTATCGAAAATGGAAGTGTTTTCCATAATACGGATTTTGGTCTTACAATTTGTAAAAAAATGTACAGAATATCATCCTAAGTATTGACATGTTGAGTGAGGTCGAAAACATTGTTTTTTAATGCAAAGTAAGTAATTTTTCGTCTTTCTTTCCAGTTGTCTTCTTGGTATGGAATCTTATAATTAAGAATTCCAGAAGTCTTGTTGGTTGTAGGAAATGTTTGTTTGTTTACTTTTACAAGTGATTCAGGTCATAACGTGTTAAAAGACGCAAAATAAAGGTTAATCTTTTTATGAAACATTCCCTGTTATACATTTGGTAATACTCGTTTTTCATTTAGATTTCAAAATTAAATTCGTCTCATATTGGCTATTTTTTTTATGAGTCACATAGTAGGATGATTATCTTACATCAAAAAGTTTGTATAAATAAAAGGAATGACTAAAATGTTAGAATTTGTATCAAATTATAATTTTTTAAAGTAATTTTTCTCTTTCAAAAAATAACATAGGTTGCAAATGCAATTAAATATGTACACACATACACACTTATTATTGCCTACAATCCATAAAAAATCTATAAAGTGCTTTATTAAAGGATTAACGTTCATAAGATAACCATCAGATAGCCCACCTCTCGGAGGCAAAGCATCTTAAGTTGAAATTCCAGTTGTTAATAATTTTTGTCCTGCCCATCGTAACGAGATTAAGCATGCTGGGATCGACAGGTATAGACAATATCTTTAATCTGTAAGAAATTCCAATTTTTTAATGAATAAACAAAATAGTAATTTAGAAAAAAACCGTTACTAAGGACCCTATTTTCGTCAATATTTATTTTGATTAAAATAACGTCTAACGGTGGTGCTGTCAAATTTTGTATTTATTTAAAAACAAAACAACGTTTCGGCCGTTTGGACAATGTCCTGGCCCTCATTAGGTACAAAAGTATATAAGAAATAAAAAAATTTCTTAACAATACAAATTTTGGTAAATACAATAAATGCAAATTAAGTAAAGTGTATAATATACCTCTGACTCTTACGAAGGGGAAGTAAAATCGTAATGTAGTCAGAGTTTCAAGCTTCGTTGCTTTTATATCCTGCACATACACAAATGACACAGTATACGAACATAATACAATTAAATAAAAATCGCAAGCAGTTCCTTGTGAGACACACGTAAACAGATCATGTTTTCCTCATACCATAAATGAAAGGAGCCCTCAAATCATTTGTATTAAGCTAGCCTCCTTTCTTAATTGACTAACCGAGAGACTTGTAACAATTTTTTAATTTTTCTGTATCTTGTTGTCTAATAATATTGTTATTGAAATAATGTATATTTAACATTTCGAAAAACAGACGCTTTTTATAATTTTGTTCTGTGTCTAAAATTTTTATTTTATCAAAATTGAAGTTGTGTGTAAATTCAATGCTATGTTGTGATAGTACAGATGTATCCTGTTTTTTCTCTATGTCTCTTTTATGTTCTGCCATTCTTAATTTTACAGCTCTCAATGTTTGACCGACATAACAGCAGTTGTAATTCGCACATGGTATGTGGTAAACGACATTATTTTTATCGAGTGGCTCGGTTACATTTTTTCCAAATGAAAAGATCGAATTCAATTTATTGTTCAAATTGTATACAAGACCAATGTAAAGCTTTTTACAAAAATATTTAATAGGACCGTGCAAGTGGGGAATATACGGCAATGATAAGATTAGTTTATAATTATTATTGTTTCTAATGCAAATGTCAATCATGTTCATATTTTTTTAGGTATTTATTCTTTTGCTTAAAAATTTATGAATAAATTTTTGAGGGTAGTTGTTAGCTAGTAAAAATTTGTTGATTAATTTTAAATTATCGTTATGAAATTGAGTGTCTGCTAATTTAATGGAAAAGTGTACTAATGTGTAAATGATACCTATTTTATGTTGTATTGGATGGTGAGAGAGGAAATTCAAGTATCGCCCCGAATATGTGGGTTTTTGGTACCAATTAGTTAGCACTGTGTTATTTTTTTTAACGATTTATTTTATATCTAAGAAACTAATGCTGTTGTTGTTGCGTGTCTCAACAGTGAATTGTAATTTCGGACAATAGCTATTAAAAATGTTTTATTATAGTTAATATATGTAGTAAGCACACATATGAAAATATCATCCACATATTACACATACAGTGGAACATCAAAACATAACTTCTCTAAGCATGAAATTTCAAGCAAACGCATTACAAGATCACACAGTACTGGATTATAGGGACTGCCTATTGTAGAGCCAAAAACTTGTTTATAAAATTTGTTGTTGAAATGGAAAATGTCTGTATCATTGTCTCGACACTGAATTCACTTACTTATAGTTTTTCATGATTTTATATGCTATAAAAGAGTGAATGTAGCGATTGTCACAAAGTTTCTAAGAAAAATTAAGATCAACAAGTCACGGATAACGAATTTTATACAAAATGTAAAGAATTATACGAACATACTGATTAAACAGTATCAGAAATAACGTACTGAGCAAGGTCTACGGAACTTTTTTAAAAATAATTTCTTGTCAGTTACAAGCTCTTTAACAACATCATGTGAGTCTTTGGCATCAAAGAAAACTAGTTGTTTCTTTAGCTGAGGTAGTAGAAACATTGACAAGTGAATATTTTTCTGAGTGGTTTGATAAAAGTAATGCATGTTATGAACATCGGGTTAAAGCTTTGAAAATTTTGTTGAGATTAGAAGTACTTAAAACTACTAGAAATAATAATTAAAAACGCAGAGCTGAAGCTAAAAAAAATATTAAAACTCATGACCGTAAAATGCTTATCGTAAAAAAAGTTTGAATTTTTTTATTAGTATTAAGTATTTGGTACTTTGATTGTTTTTATAATAATAATTGAAATAGTAATTTTTGTTTTAAATCATATAGAAAAATGTAGTGAGCATAAAATATAATTGTGTAAAAGTCTGATTATTTTATAAACATCAAATTTTGTAACATCATAGTATGTTTCTAAAAGCTCCTTCATTTTAGTTTTTCATATTGCAATTAAAACTGTTTTATGTATTGTGGTACGTTATAATTGCGATAAAGGTGTGAATGCTAACATTTTGTACACTACAGTCAATATTGTAAAACTTTTGAGATGACAGTGTGCATCTAATGAATGCATTACTCTTTGAAAAATAATCCCTTATAACTTTCCATTTTAACATCAATTAACCTGAGAATGTGTACATGTTACTACTGCCTAAGTATTATATTTATTACTTTCAGAAACGTAAAACTAAATTTCACTATTTTTACATAATTAGTGTTAACGACTTAAGCTTTTAGTAAGCGCATTGCTTGTGATATTTTTTTTTCCCAAAACACTAAAAATGAAATTTTATTTTTTAAAGTGATGACAAAGAATCTACACTTTGTAAAAACATATGTTTAAGTTTTTTCTTTACACAGCATGTTTGCCAAAAAAACATGAATATAACCTTTTTATTACATTTTATTGTTCACATTTTTTTATTCTTTGAGTGCTCTAGCTTCGAATGAGTCCAGTGCTCAACGCACTTTTGTTAAAATACATTGGCATACAAAAGTTTTTACTGTAGCTTATAATTTTTTATTCGAACAATAATCTAATTTTTATTACAGATGTCCCAAGTGTACAATGTACAACATTTTACACTTAGTCAAAAAAAATACTCAAAAATTTTCTTTTGCAAAGTGTAGTTCCTTTATTGTCATCAGTTTGAAAAAGTAAATTTAATTCTTAGTCTTTTGGAAGTAAGGACAATAAGCAATGCATTTATTAAAAGTTTAATTCGTCAACTTTACTTATGTCGAAATAGCAAAATTTGGTTTTTACATTCCTAACAGTAGTAAATATACTACCTTAGCAGTAGTGAAATGAGAAAATTTTTTAATTTATTAATATAAAAGTGTAAAAATCATAAGTGATTATTTTGAACCCAGCTAAAAATTTGTCATAAGTTCTTACACAAGTTCTTTATATAGTTTCTTATGTAATTTCTTACATATATTCCTATGTAAGTTCTCATAAAAGTTCTTTAAATAGAACCTATGTCAGANAACCAAGAACTTACATAAGATCTTATGTAATTTCTTACGTAAGTTCTTATTTAAGTTCTTATAAGAGTTCGTGTACCAGTCGTTTCAACGTATTTAATTACTATCTACATACACACACGGTAAATTTTTAAATTTTTCCTGCATAAAAGTTGTTAGAATAGCTAACATAATTAGTAAATACAAAAAAAAGCATCTCTTACTTTCACTAAGGAGATTTGAACCTAGTCCGGGGAATCTCCAGTCAAGTATCTTACCCACTTGGCCAGAGTGAATTCCATACATGGGAAAGAATTGACGTCCTCATAAGGTACTTCTAAAACTAATGTTTATTTTTTTATTTTGGATAACATTTACCACCTTGGTTACCTCATTAGTTCATAAACATTTTATAAATGTACATATAATATTGTTTTAAGTATAATAATGCGCTTCTCGACAATAAATCTAGTAATTAATTTCACAACTACTTTTCATTCACGGATTTTATTTGAACTTTACTTATACTTTTTATTCTAAGGGAAAAATAATCTATTTTTAAACGTGTAATAAATTTATTGCAATTGCTACAACAAAGTTGAGGATTAACTTTTTCTCTTCAATACTTTAACATCGGTATCGAAAACCAGCAGCAAAAATCATTTCTCTCTTATTTATACATTACTCAAAAAATTATATAAATTCTTAAAATATAAGTTTATACACGAAACAAAGTTTTTTTTTAAGTATTTGATTTAAATAAAAAGTGGAAAAATGTTCGTTAACTAGTATCAGAGATGGTAAAAAGCAATAACTTGAGGACTTAACAACATCGATGTTAGTATCAGATGTACCTTATGAGCACGTCAATTCTTTCCCATGGATCGAATCCACTCTGGCCAAGTGGGTAAGACACTCGACTAGAGAATCTTTGGAGCAGGTTCAAACCCCCTTAGGGGAGGTGAGAAATGCTTTCTTTTGTATGTACTAATTAATATTAGCAATTCTAACAGCTTTTATGCAGAAAAAATTTTTAAATTCACCATGTATGTATCTAGATAGATAGTAATTAAATAGGTTGAAACGACTGATACACGAACTTTTATAAGAACTTACATAAGAAATTACATAAGATCTTATGTAAGTTCTTGGTTGAAAAGCAAATGCAAGTTCGTGTACAAGTTCTGACACAAGTTCGGTTAAACGAACTTATATGAGAAGTTACATAAGATATTACATAAGAAATTACATAAGAAATTACGCAAGATTTTATGTAAGACCTGATGACAAATTTTCAGCTGGGAAAGAAATAAATTCTTAAGAAGAGACTGTCTTCTCCTAATTTTTATAATTTTAACTTGAAGGTGAAATAATCTGCTCTTTTTGTGTTGAACTAAGCTGCTTAAAATTATTGAATAAGAAAAAGGTCTTTAACAGTGCATTAATAGGAATAATGTAAATATTAGTATTAAAACAACTTAAATACGACCTAATAAATATATGCGTATGTATATAAATGTGAATGTGTGAATAATTATGTAAAAATGTAAATTATATTTGTATATTATATTTGTAAAATATTATTCAAATGACGTGAGCTTTTTTGCTTTTAGCTTTTTTTTCACGTAATTTTTGGTGGTTTTATTTCTTTCCACATTTCATTCAGCCCAAAAAACTTTTCGATTTCTGATGACGACTAAATAGAAGAAGATTCGCCTATTGCCAATTTTCTTTTTATTACTGTTGAGAAATGATTGCCCAGCAGAACCATTTTTACCAGAAATGAGGAATGCATCAGGTAATATATAACGTACAGTAAGCCAATATGTAAATGTATGTATGTAATGAAACTAATAAGGTAGTGTCATAATATTCTAACTTTTTTTTTCAGCGGCTCAATTAGTTTTGAATACTAAAATTAACAATAATAATAAGAGTTACAGTATTTATGAAATTACAAAAGTAACAATACTAATAAAAACAACAAAAATAATAACAAAATTGAAAATAATTTAAAAAATCTTACAATAAGAACAATAAAACAAAATTTTACTTGTAAATAACAAAATAAATTAAATTAATTATCAAATTAAATATTTTGTATTTAAAAATTAAAAAATTAGTCCACTCGACTACTGCAAACGTATTCCTACTCGACATGAAAGTAACCTACATTCATTGGAGACCTTCGGAACTTAACCTACAGCTGCTGATACTCGTATGACGAGTAATTATAAGTATAAAAAATCTTGAGAATACTTAATCTAGCATGCATTTCATTATGTTTAAAGTTAAACACATTAACGACTTACAGAAAAGGTTGAGCGAAAAAGATTTTTGAGTCATCGCTGGCTTTCGCTTTTCTATACGCTCAGCTGTATAGCTAAAGTCGACATGTTATCAACAATTCTTTCTCCTCTCCTCGTAGGTGCACATTTATATACCCCTTGGGCCCCTTCCACGCGTCTCTAAAATGTGCACCAATAGAAACATTTTCACGCAAATCCACTCCTCTCCTCGTAAGCAAATACCCCTAACGATGCTTCTTAAATAAAAAAAAATTTGCGCCGGGTTCGGCCGATTGGCCGTGGTGGGGCGCTCGAACCACTGGAAAAAAGTGAGCACACTCTGTAGAATGGCAGTCAGCAATCTCCCTACTAATCTCTGCTCACACATACATTACATATGTACGATTACACGTAAAGTACAGTATTGCGCTCTGGAATGAAGGAATAAACGTGCGATTCGCCCATCCCCAACTAGTACAGCAGTTACCTAAGTCTATATATGGATATAATAGTGAGCGTCATCAACCTCAGCATACTATTAATTGTATCAGTTTATCAGTTCATATTAGTTTTTTATAGACACATTTTTTTATAATCTTATAAGTTTAATTAATACTGATTGATTTCATTAAATTTAATAGCTTCAAATAAAATATATATTAACTTATATTTTTTGTCAATAGTTTATACATAAATAGTTTATAATATACTTAGTTAGGTACGAAAATTACCTAATATTGATCACGGGTTGTTGTTGACACATTTTTTTCATAACTATAAAAAAAATAATAGGTTATTTGCATTAAGTTCTCAATTAAATTATTCTTCTACATGTATAATGGTTTTGGAGTACAGTTTGTTACTACTAGTGGTAGCTATTGTTATTTAAAAAAAATCTTAGTACAGTCAGGACAGAACCAGTCCTTTCTCGGAGCATTCTGAATTTGAACGCACGACTAATGATACCATCAGAGTATACAACTATCACACATAATTGTCTCATCAATTAAATTTTTGTTACATGAGCCACAGGTATACTTATCTTTTTTAATAAATTTGTTGACTGTTTTTATAAAATTTTTGAACGCATTTTTTTGCATACAGTTTTTGATAACTTCTAAATCAACAATTGGGTCCAAAAAGTGTTAAATTTTTTCTTTAAATTTTTTAATGTCATTAGCAACAGTTAAGAAATATTTACCAGCAATTATGTTTTCTTTCACACCTTGACATAGATTAATTCAGC
>NW_019384269.1:651942-672661 GCF_000648655.2 Copidosoma floridanum | reverse complement strand
CATCGATGAAGAAATCGACGAGACAGAGGACAACGAGGACGAGAACGAGGATAATGACAATGACGTGACAGACGTATATTTTTAAACCGACGATCAAGCTTACGCGCGTCGTGGAACCTGATTATCAAAACCTTTTGATGCCAAAAATGGAAGTTTTACTGTTTGAAACACATTGATCTTAGTCTTGTAATTTTATTCAGTTTCTTTGTGGAGTAAACGTCACTGTTAAAATACAAATACTATCATAGTGTGCTGTTGTGATGTTACAAAAGTTAAGTTTATAATGTAAACGAAAATAATTTAATGTTACTTTTTGTATTGCACGATTATAATATAAAAATATAATTGTTTCATGATACAGAGCTATGATGTATTGTTTTTAGTATTTTAAATAAAATAAATTTTTTGCACAGTAACAATACTAATAAAAACAACAAAAATAATAACAAAATTGAAAATAATTTAAAAAATCTTACAATAAGAACAATAAAACAATATTTTACTTGTAAATAACAAAATAAATTAAATTAATTATCAAATTAAATATTTTGTATTTAAAAATTAAAAAATTAGTCCACTCGACTACTGCAAACGTATTCCTACTCGACATGAAAGTAACCTACATTCATTGGAGACCTTCGGAACTTAACCTACAGCTGCTGATACTCGTATGACGAGTAATTATAAGTATAAAAAATCTTGAGAATACTTAATCTAGCATGCATTTCATTATGTTTAAAGTTAAACACATTAACGACTTACAGAAAAGGTTGAGCGAAAAAGATTTTTGAGTCATCGCTGGCTTTCGCTTTTCTATACGCTCAGCTGTATAGCTAAAGTCGACATGTTATCAACAATTCTTTCTCCTCTCCTCGTAGGTGCACATTTATATACCCCTTGGGCCCCTTCCACGCGTCTCTAAAATGTGCACCAATAGAAACATTTTCACGCAAATCCACTCCTCTCCTCGTAAGCAAATACCCCTAACGATGCTTCTTAAATAAAAAAAAATTTGCGCCGGGTTCGGCCGATTGGCCGTGGTGGGGCGCTCGAACCACTGGAAAAAAGTGAGCACACTCTGTAGAATGGCAGTCAGCAATCTCCCTACTAATCTCTGCTCACACATACATTACATATGTACGATTACACGTAAAGTACAGTATTGCGCTCTGGAATGAAGGAATAAACGTGCGATTCGCCCATCCCCAACTAGTACAGCAGTTACCTAAGTCTATATATGGATATAATAGTGAGCGTCATCAACCTCAGCATACTATTAATTGTATCAGTTTATCAGTTCATATTAGTTTTTTATAGACACATTTTTTTATAATCTTATAAGTTTAATTAATACTGATTGATTTCATTAAATTTAATAGCTTCAAATAAAATATATATTAACTTATATTTTTTGTCAATAGTTTATACATAAATAGTTTATAATATACTTAGTTAGGTACGAAAATTACCTAATATTGATCACGGGTTGTTGTTGACACATTTTTTTCATAACTATAAAAAAAATAATAGGTTATTTGCATTAAGTTCTCAATTAAATTATTCTTCTACATGTATAATGGTTTTGGAGTACAGTTTGTTACTACTAGTGGTAGCTATTGTTATTTAAAAAAANTAATAAATATGAAAAAAATAATGAAAACCATTCTATTTGCTTTTTTTTCGAAATGTAGCATCTCGATTGTCGAAGAACATATTTTAAATATATTTGATTTTGATATAAAAACACTTGATAAATTGATATTATTTATTTATTTAAAAATGATGAAATTTCTGTTAATTTTACCATCGCTTCTCAGCACACTGATACAGATCAAAGTATATTATCTATTCTTATCAGCTTGGTATCTGATACGCTCTTCATGTAAGAGCAATTTAAAATTCAAATCCTCGTGCGCTTAATCTAGCATGCAGTGCCTCTATTGGTCACTTTTTGGTTTAGTGCGTAAACATTTCAAATACAAAAGCCCAGTGTTATCGGTAAATCTTGTGGTTTGTACATCTTCAAGTATTTATTGTTTATTGTTCTGTGAGCCTTTTTGTGCGTGTAAACAATATCAAAACATCCGCAGTTACATCCAAAGTTAGACAATTTCTCGTTTTTCTGCTCCTTCGATGACTTGTTGGAGACAGATGAAAAAAGTTTTGCTTTTTTAGAAGAAGTTGGTCTTGTTCCCTCAAGATCATCGATACGTCGATTGTGTTGTGATTTGCCAATGAAGGTCGAGGAGAAACATGGAAAGCTAGGATGGATTTGGCGTTGTTCTACGAAGAGCTAAAAGAAAAAAGGTGCTCAATCTTGTAGAAAAGCAAAAAACCCTGCTGTAGGCACTTTTTTCGACAGGAGGTAGTGTCAACTCTCTATTCGAGAAGTGCTCGCCGCAATAATCTTTTTTGTTGCTAAAATGCCTGAGACACCCTTGTATCAGGTAAGTATTGTAGTATTATATAGAGGCTTATTATAAATATTCATGTATTGTAGTATTATAGGAATACTGCTTTTCAAGAATATAAATTTTGGTAAGTATATATTTTTTTATGTATTTCAGCATTTGCTGGCTTGGCGTCATTACACAAATGAGCCTGAGCTTAGCATAGGCACGGTAGTAGACTACTACAGCTGCTGCCGTGAAATTGCTGAGGTGATAGCGTCTTATGTCGATTATTAACTTGGTGGTGAGGGAAAAACCATTCAAATCGACGAGACGTTCCTCACGAAGAGAAAGTATCATCGAGGACGCATTACGGAGCAAATGACCATCATTGTTTTGGGCCTTTCTTTATTGCAAGGAGGACAAGACAGGGCTCTTCTTCAGGATCAACTCTAAGAGTTCAAAACTCCTCCACCAGTATACGGCACTTTTTTTCTATCGTCGGAACTGCTTGGAGAGAAAGTTCAAATACGATTTAGGCTCTCAAATCATGCAGTTCCTCGACGATTTTAAAAAAGTTAATCTCGGCACCGTCGATGGTGAAGAACGTGTGGATTTAGAATTACAAGCCATCGATTCTCCCACCGTTGAAAGTGAGAGTATCGAAGGCATTGTTGCTAAACGTGCTCGTATGTCCACCATCGATGAAGAAATCGACGAGACAGAGGACAACGAGGACGAGAACGAGGATAATGACAATGACGTGACAGACGTATATTTTTAAACCGACGATCAAGCTTACGCGCGCCCCACATACACATACATTTAGACTATGTACGTAAGCTCACACAAACATACATGCACACATAAGCTTATACATACAAACATTGGAGTGCACGTAGGTCTACCTCCTCGTGGTGCACTCTGGGTAACGCTAAAGATCTACATTATTTTTTCTGTTAGTGAAAAGTATTTGTTTTTTAATTGTTGTTATGTTTATCATGTTTTACTGAAGAAAAAAAAACACATGAAACATTTTTACAGAAGAAATACACATTTAAAATGAAGTAAAATCAGAAAGTACACCAGTAGAAATTTTTTAAATATTTTTATCATATTTTTTACTATCAAATNACATTTAAAATGAAGTAAAATCAAAAAGTACACCAGTAGAAATTTATTAAATATTTTTATCATATTTTTTACTATCAAATTAGTAAGTACTAACCCTAATGTCGCATTTTTCCAAAATACGATTTTTTTGACTTTCGAGTTCGATATCTCGAGAAGGAGGTAAGAAGGAATTTTTTTATTATTTTTCCTGTATTCCCGGCATCAAAATATACAAGAAACCACACTTAAATTACGGTGCCACAGAAATCGGAATCTCCCAGCCGTCTAGTGATCATTTCTTGTCAAGTGCATACTTGTTGTAGGTCTGCTCTGATTGGCTTTGAAACTTTTCTAACGGAAAGTTCTGATAGTGGTGGGGGTATGTGAAGATTCTCTCCGTCAACACTGATAGAATTTCCGATTAAAATAACAGTCAGGGCACGGGTCGTCATAAAAGTTAAGGTCACATACATGAATGACAGATACATATTAGGCAGAAGAGTAGGGAACGGTCCAGTGGCTTTCATCTTGGTTGACTTGACCGAGATGACATCATACACTTATAAACTTATTTATACAAGAAACTTCGCAACTGCTTTTCTGTTCTCTCTCTCTCTCTCCCGTTCTCACTTTTGACAGCTGATTGCTGTTGTAATTAATATACCCACATATATAACCTCGCCAAATTTTTTTGAAATATTAATAATAACGTAAAGCCGTAAGTGTACGATTTTTATACGAATAGTGCACTTAGAGAAAAAATCTTCAAACTCAAGTAACTGCACTTAATGCCTAATTTATTTTGTACAAAATATTGTATTGTGACCTGAAAAAGTTTTCTTGTAGGTCAATATCTCTTACTTCAAGATTTAATTGTCACATGTTCCATCGACTGTACTTGGCTCATTTGAAGAATTTCTAATGAAACTGCTCTATCAGTGCATAAATCAAAGCTGAAATTCAGCAGGGTTGAGGGAACAAAAAAAAACGAAAGTGAATTAATATGTACTTAAATTGTTGAAGGAAAGTATAGCATATCGGGTTGATTATCCCGCATATGTAAGAGAAATATTATAGACTTAAGTACTAAACGGTATTGCAAGGACCCTAGGTTAATTTACTGTATTATTATACATGTAAATTGTTTCTTGTCTTGAGTTTTATTTGTATTGTTCGAAGCACTGTCATTTTAAGATAATTTGTTGACACCTGATAAGCTGAATTGTTTTAAATGTTTTGTGCATGATTTTTAGCCAAATTCATATGATAGCTTTACTTCTAGTCTGATTTTTTTATTGTGTACAAGACTAATGTCTGTGAAACCCAAATACAATTGCTTTTCTAGTTGTGGCTAAGCATTGTAATTCTTTTTTTGTTGTTGTGGTTATACGATTAAATATTGATACGCGCATAACCCAACGGCAAGCTTATAATCCGAGCCTAATTATTTCAAGCATTATTGCAAAAGCTCGATATTTTATCCCCACAAGGAATGCGCAGTTCGTTAAATGTTTTGTTTTTTTTTTTTCTAAAATTAATATATGTAAGAAAGCGATGTGCGCTCGAAAACTTATGATTATTATTAAATTGACATTGTTTTTTTGTTACCGATGTGAGTGCTAGATTTCAGCTTCAGCTGACACGAATTTTAAAAATATTGCGAATTGTTGACACATTTCTGTTATGTTTTAAGAGTCATCGAAAAATGTAAAAATGATCTACATAATAAATTACTCCCTCCTTTAAGAGATATTTTGTAAGTAAGCGATTTGTAAAATTTTTAAATATTTTTGTAAGTTTTAACTGCGTTCAAACTTGAGGAAAGTATACTGTAGAGGCTTACCCCTACCCTTATATTTACGAGTCAAGCGGTGTAACTGCTTAAGCTGCCGTCACATGGAACGCAATAGAGCGTGCAGGATACAATTTTCCCTAAAAGTGACTGTGTTATTGCGCCGCGTAATAGTTCTATCCTGCAGCGCGATAGACTTAACACAGTCGCTTGTGGGGACAATTCTATCCTGCACGCTCTATTGCGCTCCATGTGACGGCAGATTAACTGACGACTTCAGTGAAGCGATACGCGATACTCAAAAAGTATCGAGTACTTGGTGTCGAGTGCTTAGAAAGTATCGATACTTTAAAAAAAGTACTCGAGTATCGATTAATAACAGCTAACGGTTTTCGTACAGATAACTTACATACTAGTATTTTCGTTAGAAGAGCTTTGTAAATAAAAAAATTACAGCTCATTATGTGATAACGGTATGTTAGAGCAAATGCTTTCTAGCCTTACTTTAATTTCTTTTTTTCCCGTTAAAATATGTGTTATTTGTATTTCAGCATTTGCTGGCTTGGCGTCATTACACAAATGAGCCTGAGCTTAGGTTAGCCTCGGTAGTAGACTACTACAGCTGCTGCCGTGAAATTGCTGAGGTGATAGCGTCTTATGTCGATTATTAACTTGGTGGTGAGGGAAAAACCATTCAAAATTCTGTTGACAAAAAATAAGTAAACAGGTTGTATACAATTATATATTAGTTTACTATTTCTACCTTAAATAAGAATTTCCAAATATCAACCTTTTTTTGTTTTTCATCACTAAACTTTTTTGGAATGCTGGATAATATTCTTAAATATTTATTTTAAATTAATAAAAATAAGAAGAAAAAAGATTTAAGTTCTTACCCATGGACATTATCGACTGATCGAAAAGAGGAATAAAATGGTATTCCAGCTCTTGAAAAAAATCCCTTAACGTATTTAATTACATAATTATCATTATCTGTAGAGCTTTAAATTTTTTTTATAGGAACTAATGACTTTTTTTACCTTGGTGTTGTTTCGAACAAGTAATTTTTTTTACTTCTGATTCTAATTTTCTCTTGCTAAGAAGGATGTTTAAGATTTTTGTAGTGTAAATAATTTTTAGTTAGTCCCTAATGTCCCCCAATTCTCAATATTATAAATATAAGGATTTATACGTATATATTTACATTACTTTTAATATAAAGTACTTAAATAAGTCAATCACGTGCTGCCTCCCTCTCTTTATTAAACACTAATTTTATAATACTTTTAAATATCTGAATGAGTTAGGTTGTGTATATATATATCTTAGAACGCGCGGTGGCTCAGTCGGCTAGGTCGTGGATTGGGACGCGGAAGACCATGGTTCGATTCCCGGCCAGTGCGACTTTACGGGCAAGTACCTCTGTGATTTTTCACATGTGCTTTTTCACCACGCAATGATCCTCGGGGAGGGTTATATTATTTAGTTATCTCAGTGCGGCACTCCACACAACCCCCCCCCCACAGACCCCCATTCGTCCCCTACTGACCCCCCACAAAATAAGGTAAAAACCCGTCATTTTCTCCCTTATTTTGATACGTCGCAGTTTTTTTCAAAACCCCCCTACAGCCCCTCCACAGCTCCCCCACGAATTTTTTTCGTGACCCCCTACCACCCCGCACACTACTTTTGGGAAATTTAACAGGTATCATACTGTTATTCTTGGACCTTGATGTGTACACAGACGTATACAACTGTCTTATCGACGTAATTTATTTTATCGTCTAGAAGACATTTAAAGTCATAATTGATTTACACGGGGTCGTTGCGCAAAAGGTCATTATTATTATACATATTAATTTAGAAAGTTAACTGTTATATTATATTTTTAACAGTGTGGTGCATTCCAAGCCAATAAGAACATGTATTTTTTTTTACAATAAATCTTTTTTTCATCTATTTTTCCACACCGCCGAGGAGGCAAACAGATATGGAATTTATACACACGAATAATTAATAACCATTTCATTTACACAACTAAGTATGACCAAAAACCAATTAATATCAATTGTATTTAAATTTATTTGTAAGTATAAAGTTCTTGGTGCGGTAAGCTTATTTTTTTGTTAGCATTTATAATAAACAATGCGTAAAATTTTATGTGTATGTGTTATAATATTTTTTATACGAGTTAATAATACCAATACATACATAAATTAAAATAACACTTAGTTTATCATTAATACAAACCGTAAAAGTTTCGCATTAAGATGACTCATTGTATGAGTCAACTTATAAAGCCCTATCAAACCACGAAAACTGAGGTCTATTTCTATTCTGTTTTAAATTAGTTGAAACGAGTACAGTAGAAATTAAATACAATATACATTCATGGGATGGATTCATTACAAGTAATAAATTTTGTATATACATACAAGAATATTTAAATCATGTTGTTATTATTAGATACATTATGACTTATAATCAAAAATTTCTTTCTAAACTATATTTTCAATATCTAAAATAAATTCTCTATCAAGTTGAACGCAAATTTCATTTTTATTTTTGCATCTCAATAAAGCCACAAACAACTAACCATGAAAAAATAAAAGTTTTTTCAAGTCTAATCCCACATTATCAAAACTTTGACCTTGTTTATAGTCATAGCAAACGCTACAACTAATAGGTATTAGTTTCGATAGTAAAATTTTGGCACCGCACCTTCCTTCATTATCAACTTGAACTTCTTGGCATTGTAACACCCCAATTCTTTCGAAAATACTCTCATTACCTCACGATCAATTGTCACACCCTGTATTTCGTCTTTAAGTGAGCCAATGGTCACTGATTGGCTTTTATCTTCAAATTTTAACCTATTCAAAGCTTTTAACCACGTGCGACCCACAATCGGTGCATTGCTTCCATCAATCACAAACAATTCCAACTTGACAGGCTTTTTTTTGAATCTAACCTCAACATCGACGATACCGCGCGGGACAATCAAATCGTTTTAGTACGACCTAAACTTCCTGTTGGTTTTTCGCAGAATCAATTTTGTCACTGGCATGCATTTTTTGAATTTTTCAGTCAAAATGGCAGAGACTGGGGATCCCATGTCAATTTCGAATTTAAGTGGCTTTCCCTCTACCGACAAAATAACCGACAACGGCCCTGCCCCTTTCTTAACTCCCGACGCCCTCACGTTATTAATTACGTCGCTTTCCTCCGACGACTCGCTATCTTCGATGACAAAGTTATTTTTTTGTTTTCGCTCGGACTTCTTGTTTACGCTTGGCTCAGACGACACTTGTCTGCAAACTTATTAAAAAACTTATTAAATTAAAGAAGGCTTTATTAAAATAACGAAATACTCTTGACTACAAGAGGACTGTCCCCATTGAAAGTCCAGAACAATCTGGTCTACTCGAGCACGCATCATACTCGCTTGACTTGAGAGTCTCTCTCGACCGACACACAACACCATCCATCACATTCATTACACCTTCTACGTTATACTTCAACAATTAAGTAATCCGCAATCATGTACATAATCAGTCGGATACACTCGAATTTCGAATTAACATTACCATATGCATTGTACCTATTTTTAATTTAACTTTATGAGGTGGCAAGCCTTCATGAATATTGTGTAACATATTAAATGAGAGAATTTATATAAATATTATCATCTGATTCATCAACACCTTTGTAGGTTGCAGTATCGATACTGTAATAAGTTTTAGTTTCTCCATTTACTTTACTTAAAATTTTATTGTTTAAAAAAAAGTATATTCGTTATGTTAAGTCAGTATTACGTTATTACAAAAACAGTTGCTGTAATTACTAAATATTTTGGTACAGACATTATCTGTCATCCAGGATTTGGGAATGTTAAATGTTTCTATGTCTCCTACTCCAATTCTTAATAATAATTTTGAAAATTCTTTATTACAAGAACGAATATTATTTTGTAATCTTAAAACTTTGAAGCAGTTCCTATCTAACTTGGAAACGCTCATAGAATATTGGATTTTAGTAAAAGGGTTACGTCTTTTTTTTATTTCAGACAATAGATTAAGTGTTTTAAGATAATTTTATGTCGCTTTGACCTATACAGGAATCACAAATTGAGGCAAAAACAAAAGTTGACGTGGTAATGTTATTTTCCAATAATTACTTTACTGCATAACTGAAAAAATTAAGAATAAATAACAACAAAATTACAAATACAAGAGTGCAAAAAATTTATTTTATTTAAAATACTAAAAACAATACATCATAGCTCTGTATCATGAAACAATTATATTTTTATATTATAATCGTGCAATACAAAAAGTAACATTAAATTATTTTCGTTTACATTATAAACTTAACTTTTGTAACATCACAACAGCACACTATGATAGTATTTGTATTTTAACAGTGATGTTTACTCCACAAAGAAACTGAATAAAATTACAAGACTAAGATCAATGTGTTTCAAGCAGTAAAACTTCCATTTTTGGCATCAAAAGGTTTTGATAATTAGGTTCCACGACAAAGTTGTTAGTTGAAAAGTTTTTTTTTTTTAACGCTAGTAGCTTAGAAATTTCAGTTACAGGATTTTAATTATAAGTTTATACGTAATAAAATTTTTGTTGACAATGTTTACTTACCTTTAGTCTTAGTTAGATCTCTATATACCTCTTAAGTCTAATATCAATTGTAGCTTGATAATATAAAAATATTAACATTATAATAATGTTTATAAGAGTACCCTGTGAACTGCAAATTTTAGGCTACGGTTACAAACAGCGGAAGTAGCCAGAGTCACAGCAGAAAAGTAAAAAAGTGCCCTCACCCCCATTTTAATAAAAAAAAAAACCGTTTTCGCTCTGACTTCCGTTATCAAGCGGAAAAGTAGTGTTAAGTAGTGTTGATGAGATGTAATCAAAAAATTAATCACCAGAGGGCAGCATATTTATATTTCATACGATGCCAAGAAACGACTTGAAATTAAATTAAATTATAGCATACTGGATGAAACCCGTTGGTTGTATTACCATTGTTGCATTGATGTCACAATTGAATCTGACGAGGTTTTTTTACTATACCAATGACAATAGCATATACGTACTTAGTAACACAGCAATGCAGAGTTGTTACACCGTTCGTCAGAATGGTTGTAAAATATAAAAAAAATTATCTTATTTTTCATTTTATTTCTACCAAGTTAATTAATTTTAGCCTTCCTTAGCCACTATCCGCTACTCCTAAGCTTCACGATATGATTTATTCAAAAGTGAAGTTTTTAGCTGATTCAAAAGTTGGGGGGTCAGCGCGAAGCGCGCAGGGGGGTGAAGCCCCACTAATATACATATATATTCAAAAATATTAATTTGTTAGGATTTCAATACTGCGATTGAAGAATCAATGGTAAATGAGTTCAATAAAAACGAAGAAAACCAGAAATTAAATGACGTATGTTTATTTGCAGTCATATAAAGTGAATACTAATAACTAAAGAATTAATTTATTTAATTTACTTATCAAGAGATGGAAAAATTAATGATGGATTTTCGTGACACTTCAACATTGACAAAGTGTTTACCAGAAACTATCATCAGTATAATTAATTGGTTGTAAAGTACTTGATCTATCCTAAAAGAATCAGTATCACGTGACTGTCGGCAGAATACGCCCAGATCTGATTGGTCGTGAGGGACGAAAGGCGGTATATTTAAATGTACATATGAGATTAAGTAGACAAGCGCTGGCTACATGTAGCGCTCTACAGGGGCTACAAGCTAATCAAGGTTGTTATATTCGTTTGAGCTTAGATTTATTTTTGAAATTTAATCATTCAATTCAGATTATATAATTATTTAAAATATGTTTAATCAGAAAAATTTGGGGGGTTGTTGGCATGCGGAGCGTGCAAGGGGCGAAGCCCCCTAGTTTTGTAAAAAATGAATTGAAAATTTCTATCATCACGATGATAGAGCCAATCAGCCCAAAACACTGCTACAGAATAAGGGCTCATTCGCTTGGATGCACCCTGTCCAACCAATACAATCGGAAGACCAAATGCACCAAAAGTACTGTTATTGGCTTGCAAAAAAAGAGAATACCAAAAGTATTCGAAAAACGTGAAGGCATTAATGCCTTAATTCAATTGACAGAATGTATGCTACGTTAAGCTGAATTAATCTATGTCAAGGTGTGAAAGAAAACATAATTGCTGGTAAATATTTCTTAACTGTTGCTAATGACATTAAAAAATTTAAAGAAAAAATTTAACACTTTTTGGACCCAATTGTTGATTTAGAAGTTATCAAAAACTGTATGCAAAAAAATGCGTTCAAAAATTTTATAAAAACAGTCAACAAATTTATTAAAAAAGATAAGTATACCTGTGGCTCATGTAACAAAAATTTAATTGATGAGACAATTATGTGTGATAGTTGTATACTCTGATGGTATCATTAGTCGTGCGTTCAAATTCAGAATGCTCCGAGAAAGGACTGGTTCTGTCCTGACTGTACTAAGATTTTTTTTAAATAACAATAGCTACCACTAGTAGTAACAAACTGTACTCCAAAACCATTATACATGTAGAAGAATAATTTAATTGAGAACTTAATGCAAATAACCTATTATTTTTTTTATAGTTATGAAAAAAATGTGTCAACAACAACCCGTGATCAATATTAGGTAATTTTCGTACCTAACTAAGTATATTATAAATATGTATAAACTATTGACAAAAAATATAAGTTAATATATATTTTATTTGAAGCTATTAAATTTAATGAAATCAATCAGTATTAATTAAACTTATAAGATTATAAAAAAATGTGTCTATAAAAAACTAATATGAACTGATAAACTGATACAATTAATAGTATGCTGAGGTTGATGACGCTCACTATTATATCCATATATAGACTTAGGTAACTGCTGTACTAGTTGGGGATGGGCGAATCGCACGTTTATTCCTTCATTCCAGAGCGCAATACTGTACTTTACGTGTAATCGTGCATTACAGGACGTTTCGTTTCAGGAAGATTGGTTACATATGGTCCAATAATAAAATACTAGCTTGTTAAACTTGATGGCTCATAGCACAACTTCTATTCTAGCCGAAAATTTTTATGCTGCAATCGATTTAGGTACTGTCGTAAAAGTCGTTAAAGAAGGACTAACTCTGTAAGAAAGAATTCATGTCGTATCGATATTCATTGCACAAAAGCCTGTAAGTGTTTGGCAGGTCAATGAGTTAATTTTATTTATCCAAAATTTCATAGAGGATTTTTAAGCTGTGAAAAATATTCGTATGAAGGAAGATAAATGTGCCTAAGTCATCAGTAACGTTTCGTTTAAAATCTAATTTGAAAATTTAGTAAACATTTAAAATAATTGTTAATACTCGATTCTCATTGATGAAAGCACTGACATTAGTAATAAAAAATTTCTTTGTGTTTGTGTACAGTATTTTTCACAGTTAACAAATTCTGTTGTTCAACATTTTTTGCAATTAATTGAAATCAGTGCTCGAAAAGGTAGTGCACAAGAGCTGCTTCGCGCATTTAAAAAGTTTTTTGACGATGATTCCATAAATATGAATAATTTAGTTGCTCTCTCGTATGATAACGCTAGTGTTATGGTCAGTAAACATAACAGCTTTCAAAAATATCTATGAGATTATGTTCCTCATTTAATTGTCCACAATTGTATTTGCCACTCAGCCGTGATCGTAACGAAAATTTGTTGTAGTATGCTTCCGAAGAAAATAGAAGAATTTGCTCGCAGCGAGTACTCTTATTTTCCGTGTAGTCCAAAGTGCACCACGGAAATATCGGAGAATTTAGAATACTTAAATTTGCCTGATAATAAAGGATACAAGTTTTTGGGAATGCGATGGCTTAAAGCTTATAAACGCTATGATCGTCCTCTATCTATGTGGACAGCTTTAATTTCTTTTCTTTTGGGAGAAGTATTTGAAAAAACAATCCTGCCGAGTATAAGCACTAAAAATGAGCCTAAACCGAAGGCAGGAAAAATATTAAACATACTGTAAAATAATACTCAAAGAGCCTACGTAATTTTTTTTCATTTTACCTTAAATTTTTTAAATTCTTTTAATGCAGCCTTTCAATCTAATGTGTATAATACACGAAAGATTCACGAATTTATAAGAAAATTATAAACGCAACTTGCAACTATAACGATGCAAAAATTACCTGAAGCTTCTCCGAATTGGTTGTTTCCAGGGGCTGTAGATACTCTGAGACGAGAAGAGAACGCCAATGGTCCACTAGTTGAGCTGTAGAGACACACCAGCACCAGCGGAAAAGGTCAAGAAAAAGCGTACACGACTACCAGGATACACAGTAGCTGCTATGTCGAGAGTGACTGCGAGGGGAGATACGTGGAAGCAGTAGCAGTGGTGGCCATTGATTAAGCGAAAGATCGCGAGTTAGTCTTGAGGAGAGTCTCGATCTGTACGCCTAAGTGCGAGCAGCGAGAATTTAGATGATTTTTGCAGGTTTTTCTCGGTGAGAGAAGAGTTCGAGAGAGAGAAAGGGAGTTTTCGAGAAGCAGTGTAGAGTGTCGAGAGAAAAGTGTATGCAAGTCTAGCAGCTGCTGTAATCTCCCAAGACGATGAGGTCTCAAAGTTGAGGACTACGGACGCAGCTCAGACAAAAAAAGAGTGTAAGGGAGAGCGAAGAGGAAGATCGAAGCCGTAAGACGAATTACCCACTCGAGAATCACGAACGACATCGCTCTGGGTTGGAATCCCGGATGTTTGACCAGGAGGTGAAGTTAGAGAAAGAGAGAGAGAGAGAGAAGAGGTTTCAAAGGAGTAGCGTAGGTTGTGACAGAGAGCGAGAGAGTGAGAGGTAGTGCGTAGGTAGACGAGCCAGATGTACGAGAGACTGTGAGGTGCATGCTCGGAAGTGCTGCCATTATTCGCACGTTTCACTGAGTGTGAGAATAGATAGAAGAGTAAAAAGAGAGAGAGAGAGAGATCTGGACTACGAGAGTTAAATCAAGGATGAGAAAGAGAGAGAGAGAGAAGCTTCTTCGAGTATACTAGAAAGAGAGAGAGAGAGAGAGAGAGAGAGTATGAGTGTAAAGAGCAAGTGCGAGCAGGCCACAGAAAGAAGGAGTAGAATAAAGTAGAGTGTGAGACCGTGGACGAAATCATTTTTTGCCTCTAGAATACGATTATTGCTACCCACAATCTGTAAAAGTTGTGCTTCATTTTTCAATTAAAAAATTAATTGAGAAAAAGTGATTTTCTTAACGTTTTACTTCATATCACCTTTCCTATGCATTTTTTGTGATGCATACCTATAGAGTTTATTGTTCTTTACTAAATTATCTAAAATATAAGTCCAAGTAGAGGTCGCTAAGCATTTTTGTTAAACGGTAAGTAGCGTTCAAAGTTAAAAAATGTGCTTTTTTACATATTTAATATCTCAAAAACAATAATACCCAGAAGCTTAGAATTTTCTACAATTGTTAATAATAATCATAATCTTAACAATTGCACTAAATTTTGTCGAATTTGGTTTTAAACTTTTCGGGTAATTACCAATTTTTTTTTTTTTTTTTTTTTCATTAGTTGAAAAATGTTCTTAGACTTGTACGCAGTGCCGTCTTTTAGAGTAATGGAGCCCTATCCAGCGGAGGCCCACTTAAGGAAATCGATTTTATGCAAAAAATTTCGAATTAAAAGTACGAAATTCTGTACAAGAATGAATCATAGCACCTCCTTTTACTGTATTAGTAACAACAATGAGCAAGATTTAATAAAAATAATTTAATATAATTTTTCATTTTATTTAATTAATTTCTGATGCAAAAGAAAATCGAAATAAAATATACAGCAGTATATTTTGATTTAATACAACATATTTACAAACTATATGAGATCATATGGTATACATTATGTATTATATTATTTTGCACGACTTTTTTAATTTAAACAGTCACCATAAAAAGTATTTTAATATCCAGCAGTTTCAATTTGCCGTCAAAACAGTACGTGACACGGACACAATGCGTTGGTGTCGCTACAAGCACTTTCTTACTTTCCGTCCGCAAGCCCGCGTTCAAGTCTGTGAACTTGAAAGCAAGTGCAAACCTGCATCAATCGTCACCTTTCGGAGAGTGTGTAGTATGAGTGCAATATCTTGTCATATTACGTTACCGTTAGTCAAAAGTTCACAGTTTAGTTTGAAATCACAAAGAAAATAGTTTTTTATTTAAATACATATTTACTGTTTTTTGAAATGAGTCGCGTGTATGCTAGTGGTGCACAGAAAAGAGCGAGAGCAAATAAAAGAAAGGCTGAGGTCGAAAAATTACCGAAAATTCTCAATTTTTGTCATACAGTTAATGTAATTAATACCGAGGTTAATACTGATGCTACTGATAAAGGATTGCAAATTGAAGAAAGTAATGCTACTCATAAAAATACTAATCTCAGTAACGAAAGTAATGGAGTCAGTAAGTATTTTAAAACTATTCTTACCAATTTTGATCTTTATCGTGGTTTCACTCGAATTACTTTAAGTAGCAAAATACGCACAAAATAAAATTATTTATTGTTTTTTTACACTTTAGAAACATTGCTTGAGGATAAGAGTGAAGGATCCTCATCTACTTCTAATACTGCTCTCAATAGTTCAAATAAATCAAAATTAATGTCTGGTACTTAACTAATGTTTTTATTTTATTTTATTAATGTGTTGTTAAACGAAAAATTATTTTTCTCAATTTTATTACGATTTAGAAACGTTCCTTCAGGATAACAATAAAGAACAAATTTCTCCATCAGAGCTTGTCACCACTCTCAGTAATTTAGATAGAAATGAACAATCGGCAGGTATATTAAAAATTTTTTTATTCGAAATGATCTGTCGGCAGTCGGTCAACTGTCGGAGCTTAGACTGAAACCTTAGTACGATACATTTTTTTGTACAGATAGAACTGCTCCTGAGAAAAAAATTGTTGAATATTCGTTAGATCCAGCTCAATGGAAAATTGATGATTCTTTTATATCATATTGAATTCAAAAAGGTCCAGCATTATTAAGAAATATTAATAGTAATTTTCGTAAGTCTATTCGCATTTACGAAGAATCCGATGGAAAGAAAAAAAATAGACAATTAACTTTATCCCTTTTTACACGGCAAATGAAAAATGGCGAAATCGTTAAGCGTGAATGGTTGCTATACTCGCCATCATCAGGGGCAGTTTATTGTTTTATTTGTAAGCTATTTTCATCCAAAAACAGTCTATTCAGTTCATCAGGATTCGATGATTGGAGAAATGGAACAAAACGAATAAAAGAACATGAAGAAGGTATGGAGCATAAGAATTGTCTGTTAGCGTATACGAAACGTAAGAGTGCAACTGGTTGCATTGATGAGCAACTTATCCTACAGCGTAATAGAGAAACTGAATATTGGAAACAGCTAATACAACATCTTATAATTGCAATAACATTTTTAGCTTCTCGTGGATTAGCTTTTCGTGGAGAAAATCAAAAACTAGGATCAACACACAATGGAAATTATTTAGGGTTACTAGAATTAATTAGTGAGTATGATCCTTTTCTTAAAAATCATTTTCAAATCTACGGCAATAAAGGCAAGGGACAAACTTCGTACTTATCTGCAAATATTTGTGAAGAAATTATACAATTAATAGCTAAACAAGTAGCTTATTTTATAGTTGAGGAGCTTAAAAAATCAAAGTATTATTCTATTTGCGTTGATTCTACACCTGACATTTCGCATCAAGACCAACTAACATTTACTGTCCGCTACCTCATCAATGATCAGCCAATCGAACGATTTTTGGCATTCATACCGATTGAAGCTCATGGATCTGAGTACTTGTCTAATGTTGTAACTAAATTTTTAAAATATACTAACATCTCTATAGAAGATTGTCGTGGTCAATCGTGCGACAACGCATCAAACATGTCGGGACAGTACTCAGGTCTCCAAGCTAGATTGAAAGAAATTAATAAATACGCCGAATACGTACCGTGTGCGGGTCATTCTCTTACTCTAGTTGGTGTAAAAGCTGTGGAATGTAATACTCTCGTCATTAATTTTTTTTTATTTAGTTAAAAAATTGTATACCTTTTTTTCGGCTTTGACACATAGGTGGCAAAAATTGGCATCTGCCTTAAGGAGGCTTGGGCGTTTGATGTCGTATCTATTGAGGGGCCCCTGTGGGGTACTTGTCATACAAATGATTCTTTGTAATATTTTTTTTATAATCATTTTGATTATACACATGTGTAAACAAAATAGCAATAATACGCGGAAAAGTCATTGGGAAAATTGATATTAAAAAATTTATTAGTTTTCCCGAGGTACCTTGTGTAAAGATGACGGCCCTGCCACGATAAAGCTGACTACACTGACAATACTCTCTTGCTCTCATCTGCTATTATATACCTATACTTGTGTTAGACTTAAATTTTCATGCTTGTATGTTTATGAATGTACATCGCATGCGCACTTACTGTACCTGAACAAAACAATTCTGATGTTTGATGTTTTCCTCGCTATTTTCTCAAAATTTAACGTGTTGATCCTATTCTTTTTTTTAAATAATAGATCCTTTATACTTTCAAGTACATGTACCAATTTAATGCGTGGGCCAACAGCTTTTTATTGCGGTACGGTAGTCTATTGAATTTCGGGTTCCGTAAGGTTGCGTGTTAAAATGACGAATTTTCACAAGCGATTTTCTCGAAAATAAATGTGTTGACCTACCTATTTTGTTTTCCTAAAAAAATCTAGCAAACTTTATGTATATAATCTCTGAATTTCAGATCTAGCCAGCATTTAATTCAAAATGGCCCAAGCCTCCTTAAGTAATCACGGAAAATCATTGAAATCTTTGTCCGAAACTAAATGGTCAGCTCGAAGTGATGCTATTAGTGCTCTTCGTGGAAATTATTCGGGTGTGTTAAAAGTTCTTCAAGAAATTTTGATTGATACTTTACAATTAAGTGACACGAAGGTCGAGGCATTAAGTTTGTATAAAAAATTAATCGAATTTAATAATAGTTTCCTCATTATTATTTGGAACGATATTTTATCTTAAATTAATTTAACAAACTTGACTTTACAAAAAGAAAATATAGATCTAGCTACCGTGGTAAATTTACTTGATTCTTTGGAAAAATATATTCAAAATTTAAGAGAGAAATTTAATAAATGTTTTATTAAAACAAAAAGCTTTATAGATGTTAATAAAATTGAAATTAATTATAAAAAAAAAAAAGGTTAAAAACACGAAGCACAAGAATAACTAAATTCGAAGGAAATGGTGAGAAGGAAATTTTGATAAGGAAACTAAATTAAGAGTAGAAACATTTTTTCCGATCATTGATACTCTTTGCGTTAATATCAAGCAGCTAAAAAAAGCTTACGATAAAATAAATGAAAATTTCAGTTTTTTGACACATTTAAGTGAGCTAACAGACAATGAAGTTGAAAGTAAATGCTTAAAACTTACCAAAAATATGATCTTGATTTAAGTAGGAAATCATTAGAATCGGAATGCATTCAATGTAAATTTTATTTAGAGGATTTTGGCAAAAAAGAAAATGTAACAATGACGGATATTTATACTTGTATCAAGAAATACAATTTACTTTCAACGTCTCCAAATTTAGAAATTTGCCTACGAATATTTTTATGTATGATGGCTACGAATAGTAGTGGTGAAAGATCTCTTTCAGCCTTGAAATATTTGAAAAACGAACATAGAAGTACAATGCTTGACGAAAGATTAAATAATCTCGCTATAATGTTTATTGAATCGGAAATTTTGAATAAAATTGATTTCGAAGATGTGATCTCTGATTTTATACTAAAAAAATCTCGAAAAAAATTGTAATATTTTGTTCTTTAATTTTAAATGAAAGATTATTACTTTAACTTTTACATACAATTTGAAACATAACAAAATTAAAAATAATCATTCAAACAAACCTTTAATACTTTTTTTAGAACTCTAAAAAAAAAAAATTCTTTAAAGTTCTTTCTTCTTGGGTGATGAGGCCCCTTGAAAGGGTGGGGCCCTTCAGCCCAAGCTTCGTCGGCTTATGCCTAAAGACGGCACTGCTTGTACGAAACAGTTAGACCTTTCAAATCAAGCCAGATAATTAAAAAAATTATTAAAATTTTGAGAGGTAACAAGGGGGTCGAGTAAATGAATTTGATCTTACAACGGTTGTATGCTTCAAGGGTGGCAACTAGCTTCCCCGGCTCGCACTCGCTCTTCACTGCTTTTCTCTTTACGACGTAGTTCTACCTTTATTTGCCTCTAAAATTTAACCCAGCAAAAGTTTGGTTGACTTATTTGCATACCTTTACTTTTCCAGCTCGCTGGAAATAAGTAATTTTTGTATGGTATGGTTTCGGGGCGACAACTAGCTCCCCTCCGAATCTTTACCAGACACGATTTCTTTTTAAATTGACACTATACTTAAAAGTTAAAGTGTAATGTGGTACCATACCCCTCAATAAAATTTGATCTCATGCAAAGTAATTTATTGTCTTTAATCGAGACAATACATTAAGTAAATTATACTTATTAAATTGTTAATATTGATTATTGTAAGTACATGTGTATTCGGTTTTACTAGAATACTAGTAAAAAAATGTTCGATCAATGTACTATTTCAAGTTTTATTTTCATCGTTGCATTTATGCTTAAGTAGATCGGCGCGTGAGGCGAACATGAGGCGGATTTATTTACCAGTGGGGCCCATTCTCCCTGCATGCTTATCTTCATGTCCCCAAAAGCCCTTGTCAAAACAGATCGCTTTATAGCTCTGTTTATTTCTATTTAATAACTTTTTAACGAAAATCGTTGTTTTTTCATTAAAAACGTGCTAATAAGATCAATGAAATATCGAGTAACAAGCGTAATATGTGATGGTTAAAAAATAATACATGTGTTTTTTTTACTAAAACTAAGTTGTAGTGCGAATGTAGAGGTAAGTTTAGTTTACTTGCATGTGATTTTAATGACTAATTTTGAGAGGATTTCGTTATCTTTAACGATAAAGTTTTGTAATTAATTAAATAAGCTGTGGTACGCAGAGTTGTAACTCTCTTTAGGCATTTGAAAGTAACGTAAAATCAATTTTCAGAGAAAATAATATTGAAAAGTTAATAAAGAAACAGCAGAAATCACAGCTTGATTTAAATAAAATGAAATAAATAATTTTGCACAACCTTTTATGTATATTAATATCGCAGGAAATAATATTTTACATGAAACACTTAAAAATCGTGTAAAGAGAAGAAAGAAAATAAAAATACTGCTCTAAGAAAATCAAGTACAGTATTAACAAATAATCATATAAGATTCTTTTTAAAATTTGTGTGTGTGTGTG
>NW_019384269.1:635322-649660 GCF_000648655.2 Copidosoma floridanum | reverse complement strand
TTAAGGAGGTTCGGTAGTGATAATTTTTTATGATGAAAATTTTTGAAATTTCGATATGTCGTTTGGGATAATAGTATCAAATTACAGCTAAATTTTTGAAGGGTTTAACCACACCGTTTTCAAGATATATTGACCTGAAAAAACAATATTTTAACATGTAGGCTTATGGAGAAATCACTTAAATTTCACATAAAAAAAAAACGGCTAAATGAACTTGCTTTTTTTTTTTAAATGAAAGAATATTGTCAAAATAATATTTTGTCAAAGTTTGAGAGAGCCAATGCTCTCAAATCAGTAACAATGATAACCTTCGATTGTATATCGTCAAGCTACTCCAAATCGATTCCAAAAGATTTTTTCTTATGTACAGAGGAAGCTGAGGGAACGATATTTCAGTAAGCATGGAAGATTTAAAACTACTTGCTCTTTTTTCGTCAAGCAGCGCGCAGTGGCTCTCCCCCCTCCACTAAAACTAGGAATCCGGCACACGCTGCGAATACAGTAGTGATTGTTTTGACGGGATTTCATTATAATCCGACTGCTTACAGATCGATACTATTTTTTTAATGAAAATATAAGTATCGAAAAATAACATGTGCAAGTTTTATACGGATCGGTTCATAATTAACGACTAAGGAATTTTAAGAAGAAAAAAAAATTATCTTGGCTCCTGAGAACGCTAAGACGATTTTTTGTAGTATATAAAAAAATAGCAGCTTTTCAATAGTACAAAAGCGAATCTTCAAGACGTTAGTTAAAAAAGTTATGTAATGAATGGTATGAATGAATTCTTTGTAGTTGTGAATGCTACAATAATAAACATTTTTTATTGTTCAACAAATTTTTCCTGTAAGTTGATTATGGTAATACGTAAGTATTATATAACACGGAATTATGTTAATACTAGTGGCCCCCACGGGGGTCCCTCCGGCTATGCCCGAGACTCACTAAATAAAAGACCGTGGTGTGTTAATATGCAATGTAAAACGTTTTCAGTTAAAAATTTAATATCTATTTCCGACATTTCTGCGAACAAAAGTTTTCTTATTGAACGTATATTTGTTCGGAATCCGTACAGTTTATTTGGTCGTATAATAGGCTGTAAATAATGGAAAAAATATGATCATGCTGAATAGTACCGTGTGTTCCTTATACCATAAAATAATCTACTGTATAATCTACAAAAAGAGCTATTTTTCATAGCTGTAATGATTTAAAACTCACAAAAAATATATGATTCTTTTTTTTTATCCCACAACTATGTTACCAGAACAATAAAGTCCTGGAGCTTAATCTCTACATTTTTTATCACCACAAAAATACAAGTACATTTTCTACCTATTTAAAAATCTAGAAGATGTAGGAGATCACTGTGAGGGTCATCATAAAAACCTGATTTTCACTTAAAGCATTCCTTAATCGTCGATTTTGATGTAGCAGCAGCTGCTTTAATCTCGATAAATGTTCTGCATCAGTTTCTTGACGCCTAACATTGTATGCATTAGATGCATTTAAAGTTTTACTTCCAGTGCACCCTCTTGTGACTTTTGGCATAGTTAAGAACTTATTTAGCCCTAAAGGCTGTTTTTTGGCAGCTTTGTTGAGTTGTAATATATTTGTTGGTAAGTTAGTTCGACGTCCGATGACTCTAAAAAGGACCGGTGAACTTCTTCAGTAAAATATTTCTTGACTGAAGTTTCCAGCAAATGCAACTACCTCTAAACCGCAGGGTGATCTCCTCTGGCCTGTAATTGTAGCACCAGACTGATCGGAAGGAAAACTATAACGTCTGAAGCGTTGGAGCTATAGTTGTAGAGTTCTTTCCCAACGTCTCCTGGCATTACACCGACAATGTTGATGTCTAAGCCACCTTTTTTTTTTGCAGACTCAGTTGTTTTGGTGATTTAAGGTGGGGAGATAAGTTCGTGATGCGTGCCCGGTGGAGACTGTCTCGTTTGCTAAGGTTTATTTTTCCTTCATAGCTGTAAAGTTCGCCCAGCGCAGACCTCGGAGAAAATCGGTGATTCCTGGCTGACAGCTTCAAGTTGAAAGGGTAGTATGGAGTCGTCGGTTGCCGGGGTTCCCAGTCTTGCGACAAACAGCTCCGCTCGTGACGTTTGCCAGTAAACGACTGTCTTGGTTTAATAGCGGCCAGCTGTATATAATCTTTTAGTTGACGAATCGTTTCCGGAAATGGTAGTAATAATGTGCTTGTTGTCGAGGTAGTTGAATATCAGGTGGCCCTGTGAAGAACCGATGAAATTGTTGGTTAAGTAGGGAACGTAAATACTTATAATAGCCCTGGTGAAACTTCCAGTTATTCTTTATTATTACTCTTGATGATGGAGAGCTGGCTGTGGGTAACTTGACTTTTACCCTCGGAGTATCTGTGTACGGAGACCATGCTGGAGGGAGCCACGTCACTGACTAAAAAAGCAGGTGTGAGTCTCGGGACCTACGACAGATGTAAAACATTAAAGAATATGTTATTGAACTCGGTAGTATTTGATTATCTATGATAAAAATAGTAGTTTTCGTCAGATAAGTGCCATTGTCTCGAGGGCTATTTTGCGGCCCGAGGGACCTGCGAAATAGGATCCGAGGGACGCAAGTAGCCACAGAGCTCAGTCAAAAATTTATGGCTACAATTACACCTATAAATTACAGCTATATTAAAGCTATAATAACCTATAAAACAGCTATGGATATAGCTATAAGTTTTTCTTACATTTATTTACATAAAAATTGGTTTAAAATCGGATTTTTCAAAAGTTAAGGAAGTTCGGTAGTGATAATTTTTTATGATGAAAATTTTTGAAATTTCGATATGTCGTTTGGGATAATAGTATCAAATTACAGCTAAATTTTTGAAGGGTTTAACCACACTGTTTTCAAGATATATTGACCTGAAAAAACAATATTTTATGGAGAAATCACTTAAATTTCACATAAAAAAAAAACGGCTAAATGAACTTGCTTTTTTTTTTTAAATGAAAGAATATTGTCAAAATAATATTTTGTCAAAGTTTGAGAGAGCCAATGCTCTCAAATCAGTAACAATGATAACCTTCGATTGTATATCGTCAAGCTACTCCAAATCGATTCCAAAAGATTTTTTCTTATGTACAGAGGAAGCTGAGGGAACGATATTTCAGTAAGCATGGAAGATTTAAAACTACTTGCTCTTTTTTCGTCAAGCAGCGCGCAGTGGCTCTCCCCCCTCCACTAAAACTAGGAATCCGGCACACGCTGCGAATACAGTAGTGATTGTTTTGACGGGATTTCATTATAATCCGACTGCTTACAGATCGATACTATTTTTTTAATGAAAATATAAGTATCGAAAAATAACATGTGCAAGTTTTATACGGATCGGTTCATAATTAACGACTAAGGAATTTTAAGAAGAAAAAAAAATTATCTTGGCTCCTGAGAACGCTAAGACGATTTTTTGTAGTATATAAAAAAATAGCAGCTTTTCAATAGTACAAAAGCGAATCTTCAAGACGTTAGTTAAAAAAGTTATGTAATGAATGGTATGAATGAAGAAGTCAAGGGCTATACTGTTCAAATTTCTTATTGTTGTCGGCAGCGTTTCAACTACACATAAGGTAGACCTTTTCGTGTCACTAAAATACAATTCTACATAACAATAAATTATAGGAAATTTATAGACGACAACAGATTAAATAACAACTACTTACAAATTTGCAAAGAGCAACGTCAAAAATATCAATAAAACATAAATATAAGCAAAGTTTTATGCTCAAAGCAATCACAGCAATTAAATCACAGCAAAATTAACGAAATTAAGATACGCACAATATAAATGCGCATGCGCATGTGAGGAAGAATGATATAGCAAGGAGTATAAACAAAATAGATGCGTACACTATATGTATTATAATGTTTATATATTATGTGTATAATAATATAAATTTAAATGAACAATTATTAATTATTTTTAAAAATGTTTAACGTCATATCTAAAAATAGTATTTAATTTTTGTGTGTCCGTAATGGTATTTACTGTGTTTAATCTTGTTATATAAACCATTTCAGAAATCAATCTTCTGTAAAGTGAAACTTCTTGGTCTAAAAATCGAATGTGTGGCCACTCTCTCTCTCTCTCACATGCATGTAAACAGTAGAAGATTTTTTATCATTTCTACAATCATTGCCATGTTCCTTAATACGTTTTTCTACTTTCCGATATGTTTGACCTACATAAAATTTATCACATACATGTTTGACCTACGTAACATTTATCACAAGTATCACAAGGAAACTTCATATTATTCATTGGATTCATCGCTGTTCTTGGAAGCTCGTAAATACTTAAAGTTATGTAGTTTTGTACGTGTGTCTTAAAGTATTGTCGCTACAAAATCCTCATGAAATCGGTTGAAATCATTATTTTTTTAAAGTTCCGACGGGATACAAAACTTTGAAAGTTTTTTTAATTATTTGGCTTAGTATGAAAGGTCTAACTGTTTTGAACAAGTCTAGGGACTTTTTGCAACTAATGAAAAAAAAAAATCCTTGATTACTCGAAAAGTTTAGAACGGAATTTGATAAAATTTAGTGCGATTGTTAACATTATTATCATCAATAATTTCAGGAAATCCCAAGCTTCTAGGTATTATTGTTCTTGAGATATTAAATATGTGAAAAAAGCACATTTTTTTATTTTGACCGCTATTTACCGTTAAACAAAAATGCTTAGCGACCTTTTCTTGGAGTTATATTGTATTTAACAAGAATATCTGGAATTTGTGAAGTTTCTCTATTTAAAGTTCCAGAAGATGCAAAAGAATGCGAAAAATGGAGGAAGAACATCGGATTACAGGATTTTAGTTTAATATACAGCATCTGCGAAAGACACTTTAGAGCTTCACAAACAATAACATAATTGATAAAAACGGATGAACGTTGTGAAATAATATTAACGGTATCAAACCTGTCTATTTAAGAGAGTTCCCTTGACAAGAAAGAGAAAGACCGATCTTAGAAAATGACTGAGAACATCAAACTTTTTACGTGTAAAAAGTGTAGCAACGTTGTGCTTGTGAAGCAGACAAGCAATTGGGGCGGGCGTCAGCTGTCGAATAGGTAAACAAACCAAACGTCGCGATTCATCATGCGAATTGTTTCCTATATTTATGTGTAAGCGTATTTTAATTAGTATGGAAACTAGTTTATACAAATATTTTCTACACGCCCTCCAAAGCAGTGTTGTTTCTCGTTTTCAATTTTTAAGCACCGTGCTTATTAACGTATTTATGTCCTGTTCTTGTTTATTATTGTGACGTATCATGGCTTCAGATATTTTAACCTAACACAACGTTGCCACATATTTGTAAGTGAGAAAAATATTGACTGCTATCGCATCAAATATTTTATAGTATCAACAAGTAATCGTTTATAAAGTTCTGAACCGCTCTAAAAAAAATACACAAAGGTTCTTGAGCAATTATTCAAAAGCGTGTTTCAATTATTGTAAAATCTGATCTTTAGAAGTACCGTAAAAAAAATAGGAAAGTATGAGGTTCGGTACGATTTCATGAGTTCCCACAAGCGCATGTGTGAAAAGATATGTTCATATCTCAGCTCACAGGTTCTGAATCAGTCAGAAAATTTACTAGTGGTTTTGTACGATATTAAATAATATATCTAAAGTTTCATTAAAATCTAATCATTTTCATTTTGGAAGGGAACTCCCTTCAGGACGTTCATCACACAGCGTCTTCTGTACGATCTTTCTGAAATTTCAACTGGATGCTCGTAATGATGTTAGAAAGTCACATTTTAGATCGTTTCACAAAACTGTTTTTTAGACATTGGGTGTTGAAAAAACTTTAATTAAACTCATAACCTTATAGAAGAGTCATATAAAAATGGAATTCATGAGAATATGGTTGGTATAATTCTTCCAATTTTTTTTGCATGACGCAATACCATAACACTGGTATTCTACTTAATTTTCAGAGAGATCAACAAGTAGCTTTTGTAATTAAATAAAAAAGACAGCGTCAGACGCCTATATATAGGTATACAAATGCATTTAAAATAGTTGCCGGCGCTGCCACATGCTTGCTCGCCACACTACACTCTCTTTATTTCCCCTCTAACTGTAACGAATGTCCTTAATAATCATTAAGTATTTATTGTTAAGATCTTAAAATAATTTTTATTGATGCTGTTAGAAATCCACGTAGAATTATTTGCTACAAAAAAGACACAGTTCGCATGAAGCTTTGTTTTGTAACATTTTTATTAATTTTGAGCACAGAAATGATTATATATAAACTTTATAAAAATTTTATAAAATTTGAATACTTTTTGTTTTGTTAAACATGTCGCTGTAACAGTATTAATCTAACTATTTTTGTAAGTATAATCTAGTGTAAAACAAGAACATTGATGTTTAACAATGGTCTAATGAATATATGTGTACTATTTTGTGTAGGCTGTACAAATATATAGGTAAATAAAGCACTTTAGAAAAACTTACATTGCCTTCTGTAAAATAAATACGTTAAACATATTAATAAACTTAACAAAGTAATCATCATGCCTAATTAGCCTTACTTATTCTTCCTTGATTTAATATTAATTTGTCTTTTATTTCTATGAGCAACTGCATCATATTACGCAGAACTATCTTTTTATCCATGGCTTTTGTCCATGATCTTGTAAATGCTGTTTTATACATTAAAAAATAATTAATTTTAATAAGATGGTATTACATTATGTATATCCTCATGGATACCGTTACCTACGACAGCTTCTACTTCATCTGCATGCAGTTTATGTCGACAATCGCTATTTTCTTTTTTCCTAGCTTTTCCTTTCACAGAGCAAGTAGAAAGTGTTTTTTCACTAAAAACTATCTTCATATGCTCTTGCTAAATTCGTATGTTTTGTTTGTGTAGACAAAACATTTTTTAACGCGAAACTTCTTACATATATTTGAGATTTTTTTATTAGTTCAATAATCTGTTACACAAATTTATTTTTATCTTGAATATGCACCAATCAAAAATTTATAAATAATTTACCCCTCTCTCTTAGTTTGGTTCAGTGTAAATAAGAGTCCAAAGTCCAACCTCATCCATTTTTAGTGAAACTTTAATTTCGTTGAACAATTTTAATGGTTTGCTCTCATCTTTTACCACCTTAGCTTGAACTTTTGGTTGAGTGATTTGCATCGAAAGCGTATTCGTTAGAATATTAAGCTGCAGTAAAAAATGTAAAACATAGAATTCTATCACAAGGTAATTTTTCTAACGTTAATATTTATATCATACGTCATCTATCTCATCATCAGAATAATCCACTATTGCATAACAGGTTTTTTTGATTGACCTGAGCTCGTTGACTGACTTAGGTTACTAAAAAATCCTTAAAAAATTAAATTATTGCTCAGTGAAAAACTCATTAAATATTCTTTATTTTACTGAGTTAGAAAACTCGTCGTCTGAGTCAATGATATAAATGCTCCTTTTCTTTCGTTCTGATATATAAAGTAAGTTATCCTGAAATTAAAATACTTTAAAGACACAGTGACTTTATGAGAATAAAAATCATAGAATGACTTACTAAGTACATTTAATAAATCATCGTCCAAACTTTTTCCGTCAACTAAATTTTCATCATTGCATTTGTTGGAAATAAAAAGCATATTAAAAGAATCTCATCTTGCTTCTATTTATTTTAGCCTTCTCTTCTTTTCCGTTTCTTGGAGAAAGATATACAATATCCTGGACTTCTTTTGGCTAATATATAAGAAATCTATGGAGTGAATAAAACAAATATTTAAAAAATTAGGAAATCACCTCGTTTGTCAGCATACTCAATGATCTTCTTTTAATTTCCAGTAGCAGTAAAGATTTGGTTTTATTTTCATTACCTAAGTCTATGTCAATGGGTACCATAGCGTTTTAAATTTAATTTAAAATTAAAGTCCTTTAAGAACTTTTATTCAATAATTGTGAAACACAATGTATCAGTATGAAACAATGATAATAATATTTTCATACAGATGAGACTGAATTTAATTGTTCTAAAACTAGAGTTGTTAGTGCAAAACATAAATCGATATCCAAACGAAGACTTTTTATTTTGTTCCAAACCCATTTTGATACATTTTGGTTGAATCATTGTTTTCCAATTTTTCAAAAATTTTCTTGCCAACACTATCCGGGTCTTTGTTTTTTCTTTTTAGTGCCTATACATATTTTTAATACAAATAAATTCATATTCATAATAGAATAGTAGTTGTATTAAACAAACAAAATTTTTAATACCATATAATCTACATTTTCTTCAGTATTTTTAGCATTCTGAATATTCGCAAATTTTTCCACATTTCGTTTTTCCGGGCGTTTATCGCTCTTTTTTTTCAAGTCTTTCTTTTATTCTTTTGGAAGGTTCAGCTTTGACTTGCCAACTATAAATTTTAATTAATTTTCAGTAACTTATATTTTGTCCTCTTTGTTTTAATCAAATCACGCGGGAGCATGATGAGGTAAGTTTGAGAAATCAGACGAATCCTCGGCGACCGCGCTACTATTTACTTCAGATTTGCATACTCGAATTTTCAAATACCGAAAAATAAGTATTTTTTCCAGTATACCTGATGTATTTTGGTTTAATTGAGTCTTTTTAATCTTATTCTATAGCTTTACCGAAAAGTATACATCACAAAGGCGTTAGAACAACGAAAACGGGACATGTGTATCTTAAAATGCTCAAAACAAAATTTTTTCAGGCTCAGTCTCCGAGAGATAGTCTTATCGTTAAGTTAGCTATAAGCGAAATTTTTTCTGTTAGTATGATAGAATTAGCTTTTCAATTTGAAAAATTGCTTCTAACGCAAAAAAAATCTGGCTGGTAGTTAAACGGTTTCAGAACTAATCTAAATAGTTTTAGACTTCAACTTGTGTCAGCTAACGGCCCAAAAAAAAATGGTAGTAGTGGCCAAAAATGATTTCTCACGTCCAGAAAAAAATTGGAGAGTCCAACAAAAGTTAAATGGGTAAACAAGGTGCGCCATTTCAAGACAAAGAAAATGAGTTCTGGTGGAATAAAATCGGTCCAGCCGTTTTCGCAATTTTTAAAAAATGAACATACTTTTTTGCTAATTTTATCATACTATGTGTATCATTGGGATAGGCGTGTTCTTAAAATCATGCAGAGTTGCCAACAGTGTGATATTGGCTACAGGTACTTCCTAATTTCACAGTAGATAGCGTGCAGCGATGGGAGATGGTAGAGCGCTTGCCTCCTGCCTGGAGGGCTCGGGTTAGAGATTCCACCCCGTCACTTTCTCACAGGCAACTAGGTGATATTTTTAATATGACCTAATCACTGAGATATCATATAAGTAGGCTACTGCTACATAGAATTTTGCCATGACATGCATATATGCAGTTAATAGTAAGAAACAACGATACCCCAGACGAGGGGAATGGTGGATATGGCTCTCTCACAGTAAAATTGTCCCCTAAATGATTAATAAAACAAATAATGAAATATATGTGGCAAATCGAAGTCAAATGTGTATGTATGCACTTAGAAGTATGTAAAATGTACCCAGCCATTTAAACAACGACAGACAAGACGTGGTGTTGCTAAGATAGGATACCTACTCGGCGGAAAATTCTTAATATGAATGAAAATTTAAATTTCTAGAATACTTCAATATAATATTATCCTGAACTTCATGAGCCTTAAATGTAAACACCTTAACTTCAGTATCTAAATTGAAATTTGTAATGAATAAATTAATTACCAGTAATAAATTTTATTATTTTTTTAGTATACTTTTCTTAGCTATTTAAAATAAATCGTGTAATACAGCTGTAACAGTATCAAGATAATCTGATCGATTAGACAGTAAACTCTAATTATTAATTACCGGAGTGCCCTGAATAACAAGCTGTAAATCTAAGTCTCATTTAACTCAGGGATTTGGGATTGATGAATAATCATACATTAATAATCAATATTTCAAATAGTAAAAAAAATCGTTTGATAAAAACAATTACTGTAGTAACTTGTACATCACTAATACGATTTTCGTATGTATTTTCGTAATAATTTTTTGTGGTGAGAATACTGTAGGTATTGAATAACTGTAATTTTGAATGTTTTAATTTCATTAATGCATAAAAAGAACATAATGATAAAAACTAGTTGAATAAATAACAAATTTAGGATTTTTGCTGTGTGTAATTACTAAGTATTTTATCTAAAAATGTTGTTGGAAAGAGTAATTGAATTTATGTTGTTAGCTTAAAGAAAAATTGCTGAGAGTTATATGAAAAAGTAGTTTAATAAAAGAAAGAAAAAGAAAAAAGTATCTTAGGTAACAATCCTGAAACTGTATTTTTTAAGACAATTTATTTCATTTCGTGAATTTATAAACTATTTTTACAAATTAACCTCTGCACTCATTTATTTATTCAAAACATCTTGAAGTGAGAAATTTTAAGTATAAATTTAGTGAGACCGTTGTAGGTCACCGTAGCTATGTTGTATATACTTCGTTTTTATCTAGTACTTTCTAATATGAGCGATATCTAATGTTATCAAGTTTTTTAAAATAAACATTTAAAAATGGTATTTTTCTGAAAAGTTATGATATCCCCTTAAAAATAGCTTTGAACAAAACTAAAATGTTAGGGCTGTGTTCGCATAAGGCTCCGTTAGTTAAGTCAGTTAAGGTCACGTGATCATGTATCATAAGTGCGAGGGATACAACATGATGTCACCGTCTCACTCGCACTCATAATAAATGATCACGTGACCTTAACTGAAATTCCTAACAAAATATGAACCTAACACGTCAAACTTCCCTAACATTTTAGTTTTATTAAAAGCTATTTTTAAGGGTATTAATTACCACAAAGATTAAATAACTACGTAATCAAGCTTGACATCAATGTCCGGTCGTGCGTGCAAGCTTACGAATTACGTACCTTTGACATATACAGGAGTGAAGTCCCTGAAAGTTTGACAGTGAACAGAAATACCAGTTGACCTCGAGTCATGACGTTACGTGAAGTTGGGAGTATTTATGTATTGGCGTAACAAATAGGCACATAGGGTTAAAATAGTATAATATATTCACCAACAAAAACGAACACGGAACCGCTGTGTATATTAGTACCCATAGTACCGCACTGATAGATGACTCGAGGTGGAAAAAGAGGAAACTGTCAAAGTTAAAACTGAAAAAACTTATAACTGTCCTTTGTCCAATTAGCCAATAGTTACAAAGATAGACAGAGAACGAGAGAGAGAGAGAAAGAGACGTGAATCCTCTGAATAAGTTTTACGTCAATAAATTGGACTAAGTGGCGCGTGAAGGCACCATATAATTAATTATAGGAATGAAGCTGAGATTAATACAATGAAACAGAGTCGTGTACTAATATTACTCACTAGATTTATCAAGTAAATTCCCTTGATACTTTTTGGCATTTTTACTGTTTTCAGGCCACAAAACAATTTCCTTATTTATGGACAAATGTCCAGATTTAAATTCGCAAATAATCAGGTGCTCGTAAATTATGCAATGTGATATATCACTACACTCAATTAGATATTGCATTTTTTTCATTTTTAAATGGTGACTTAATTAAAATGTTTTACGTAAACGTAGGTTAGGTTGTAGGTTAACGTTGTTAAATTTTTTTGTTCTTGGACGAATGAATTTCACTTCTGATCAAAGAAAAAAAACTTAATGGAACAAAACAAGTCATGTAGAGTATACATTTTTTTTTCAAATTTGAAAATTAGCACTTACATTTTTTTAACAAACACTTGCTGAAATACAAAAATATTTTCTATTTTGTAAAAACTCAAAATGTATATTTTTTATTTTTATTTTACCACGCAGTATTATAGTAAGAGTCATTAAGAAACGTTTGAGTATTGTCATTTTCGTATAAAAATAATAGTTGGTAAAGATAATTATTATTATGTGTAATTACAAAAATTTAATCTCTGAAAATAATGTTAATTGATATTTCATAATAAAATTTTTACTTACTGTATTTTATGGAGTCCTAAAACAATTAATACTTAAAAATAAGGATTTTCATATTCCTGGTGTTACTCCACATCGTTGGAAAAGATCAAGAATACAATCAAATATAAATGAACAGCACGTCACTAACAGTCAAAATGATTGCGAGCCCAGTGACTTACGCGACCCACAAGTACGAAGTGACCTTAGTGTTTACGTTGTATCTGATGAAATAATTTTTTTATTGTGTATTTTTTTACCGGGAACTGTAAAGAAATCTTTCTATCGTCCGTTCATCATCCTCGACTACGCCACAGATGACTATACACTGTTGATCCGAGTTTTTCTTTACTTTTTCCGGCTTATAGGTTTACGTAATGTGCTTTACCTCATCATCGTTCAATAGTACATTTTAAAGTAAGATCATTGTTCCCTTTCGGATATCGTATGCATTTTTATTTTGCCCTACTATAAATTAACCATTTAAAAAATTTTTTTAGCATGGAAATTTCGATCCTATTGATTCAGCAGAAATCAATGCTGCTGTCAATACTAAGAGACGGTGATACAGATTCAGAAGCATCGTCATTACCATTCAAGATATTTGAAAATTTTGACGTATAGGAACTCAGAAAATGAAAATTCAAATGATAGCCAAACACTTGATGTTCATGATAATGATGATAGCGATAATGAATGGATGAAAAGAGATTTGTATGATAAACTCTAATTTATCGATAGGAGACTGTGTTAGTAGCTACACTACTAAAAATAATCAGCTGATAAATCAGCTGATTTCTGATGCCAAATCATCAGCTGATTTTTTGACTGTGCGAAAAAATACAAGTCCCGGGGGAAAATTTTTTTTTGTCCATCATCAAAACTATATGCATTCTGAGACTTTTACAGTAGAATGAGATAGGTGACGATTGTGAGTTTTAAATAATTTTTGATAGCCAAAATTACAAGTTCCGTGTGCTAAAAACGTATAAGTCCCGTCAGTGTGACGAAATATGCGTCCCGACGGAAATTTTGTTCCTTTGCCATTATCCAGACGATGCGTTTTGGGACATTAAAAGGAGATGGGTGAAAATTGAGAAGTTTAAAAAATTTTTACCTGTCACATTCTATTGTAAATTTCCCAAAATACAAACTTTTGATGTTACAAAATGTATTTTCTTTTTATTTGGAACTTGTATTTTTTGGCACTGATGAGACTTTTTTTAGCGCACGAAACTTGTAATTTTGGCTACCAAAAATTTTCCAAACCTCTCAATTATTATTTCAAAGGAAAATTAGTCCATATTTAAAAGTGCCCCGACGGAAAAAATATTGTAAAAATTTTTTTCTGTTTCTGTGATGTAATGTAAGGTTTGGTTAGATTTTCTACCGCAGTTACAGTTTGCTACGTTTTGTTACATTTACTTACAGTTGACTACAACTCAATATATAACCTTACGACTCGTTACGTTTACTATTATGATTCTAAAAAGGCACTCGAATCTTGTGAAAAAGCAACTGTAATAAACTCTATTAAAACGTAAAGAAATGTCGTCATTTGTAACATTTTATAACAGCTTACAGTTTATGGCAATTTATTACACTGTTTTATATTTTGTTATAATTAATAACTTTAAGCACATTTTCTTAAATTTTTTAATAAAAATTACTTTTAACGAAAAAAAGTTGAGTAATTATTATGAAAAATTATTAGTGTAATAGTATGAGGTAAATCATATCAAAACGTAACGAAAATGTAAGAAAACGTAATACAACATAATAAAATGTAAAAAACGTCCAAATTCCATTAAAATGATAGTTCCTTACATCTTCTATCGTTTTCTTACGAGTTACTGCGTATTATTACACATGTTTACTTTTTCTTCCGTTTTGTTACGATTGCAATGTCCCGCTAGGGTCTAATAAATTTATTGTTATTATCACAACCAAGTTGTAGACTACCTTTTCCTCTTTAACACATTAATCTGGGTAACGAATACCAGCAGAAAAGATATTTTTTACTTTTTTATACAGTACTCAGATAAATTAAATAAATTCTTACAAGATAAGTTTATACGTAAAATAAAGTTTTTTTAAAAACTATTAGATTCAAACAAAAATTAGAAAAACTTTCTCTTAACTTGAATAAGAGACTGTAAAAAAGCATTATCTTAAACACATTATAACATTATCAAATGTTATTTTATATAGTTTTGTTTAATTTACTGTAATTTTTATAATTTCAATAATAATAATAATTCTTTTTTCATCGTTTTGTTGAACAAAGAAATTGTGAAATAT
>NW_019384269.1:573354-584871 GCF_000648655.2 Copidosoma floridanum | reverse complement strand
ATGATTAATAGAATAAACATAATAATGCAATAGCCTATCCTCGTACACTTTGGGGTGAATCTTTGTCTTTTTTAATATTTATAATAAACAAATTAATAAAACAAGCTCAGTTCTTTACACAACACAGGGCGCTAACTAGCTTCTTTTAGTATATTTATGATAAATCAAATGATAACCCAAGTGCCTATCACAACGCAAACCTGTGGCGCTTACTGGTCGCTATAATAATTCATAGGAGACTAAATAATATAACAAGCGCCCATCTCCACGCAAAACGGAGCACCCACTGGCTGCTTTGAGTATCCAAAATAATAATGAAACAAGCGTTAATTCACACACTTACTAGCACGCTTATGGGCTGGTTTAAGTATTTCTATCCATTATAATAATAACACAAGACTCAATCTCAAACTATCTCAGGGTGCTTACTTTCTGCTTTAATTATTGATACAGTAAATATGTAGATGCCCCATAGAACCCAGAGCGCTTACTGGTTTCTGTAATTATTATTAATACATGAAATAACTGATTAAGCGCCAATCCCTACTCATCTCGGGGACCTTACTTGTTGCTTAAGTATTTATAGTAAATACAATAATAACATAAATAACATGAGTGCCAATACCAACACAACGTAGGGCACTTTTTGTCTTTGTTATTATTTATAATAAACAAATCAATAAAACAAGCGTCATTGTTTACACAACCTAGGGCGCTTACGGAATTCTCTCAGTATTTTTGATAAATAAAATAATAATACAATTGCCTTCCACAATTCAACCTGGGGTGCTTACTGGTCGCTTTCATTATTTTTTATAGGTATCAGAACGCAAAAGCCTATTATCACATAATTTAAAGCGCTTACTCAATGCTTGAATTATTTTTAGAATAAATATAATAACGCAAGAGCTTATCCTTACATATTTCAGCACGCTTACTGGTCTCTTAAATTATTTATTATTAATGAAACAATGAAACAAGCACACATTTCTTCAAAACCTGGGTTGCTTACTGGCTGATATAAGTATTTAAAATAAATGAATAATAATAACACAAGTGCCGATTTCAAAAAAATCTGGGGCACTTACTGGTCGCTTTAATTATTCGTAATAAGTATAATAACCCAAGGGCCTATTCCCACATAACCCGGGCGCTTACTGGCTGATTCATTCATTTGTAGTTAATAAAATACCAACACAAGCACCAATCCTAACTCAATCTGGAGTGCTTAGTAGTCGCTTGAATTGTTTTTACCAAATCAAACAATAAGACAAGCGTCAATTTCCACACAACCCAGGGTGCTTCCTGGTTGTTTTAATTATTTATAAAAAATTAGATGATATAACAAGCGCCAATTTTCACACATTCCGGAGCGCTCACTGGCTGCTTTATCTATTTATATTGAATAAAATAAAAACACAAGCGCCTATCTCAATACAACTGACGGTACTCACAGGTCGCTTTTATTATTTATAATAAGTTTAACAACGATAGAGCCTATAGCCATAAAACCCGGAGCGCTTACTGGCTGCTTCAATTATTTGTAGGCATGTGACTCTAATGCTTGTCGGTAAATTAGAATTCAATACGTCCAATAGGAATACAAGCGAACGTCGATACACTTTAATCATTGTATCAATAGGCGCATATGAATAGATGGCGGTACTCTTCATACAAGCACTCTCTATTACCATCCATACATGCCCTTTCTCAATATATAAGATATAGAAAATACTTGGTAATACAAATCCACATAATTTCTTTTTCAAGAAATTTTCCTTTGGAGAAATAATTAAGAACGAGAAAAAATCCTCCCCGGGTGCGGATCGAACACACAACCTCCTGTTTACAAGACAGTTGCTCTACCACTTGAGCTACTGAGGAGCCGTGCATTCACTCGCACCGTAAGTATTTTCTATATCTAATATATTGAGAAAGGGCATGTATGGATGGTAATAGAGAGTGCTTGTATGAAGAGTACCGCCATCTATTCATATGCGCCTATTGATACAATGATTAAAGTGTATCGACGTTTGCTTGTATACCTATTGGAAGTATTGAATTCTAATTTACCGACAAGCATTAGAGTCACATGACTACAATATCGAGCTTAGGTAAAAGATAGCTTAAGAATTGAGAACGAGAACTTATCTAAACTTACGGTGCGAGTGAATGCACGACTCCTCAGTAGCTCAAGTGGTAGAGCAACTGTCTTGTAAACAGAAAGTTGTGTGTTCGATCCGCACCCAGGGAGGATTTTTTCTCGTTCTTAATTATTTCTCCAAAGGAAAATTTCTTGAAAAAGAAATTATATGGATTTGTATTATCAAGTATTTTCTATATCTTATATATTGAGAAAGGGCATGTATGGATGGTAATAGAGAGTGCTTGTATGAAGAGTACCGCCATCTATGCATGTGCGCCTATTGATACAATGATTAAAGTGTATCGACGTTCGCTTGTATACCTATTAGACGTATTGAATTTCAATTATTTGTGATTAAGAAAACAATTTACCAAGCGCCAATCTACATACATCTCGGGGAGCAAACTGGCTGCTTTAAGTATTTTTAATAAATAAAATAATACCACAAGTCCCAATTCCCACACAATCTAGGGTGCTTACTGGCTGCTTTAATTATTTGTAAAATAAATATAATGATGCAAGAGCCTATTCCATTACAACCCGTGGTGCTTACTGGTCACTTTAATTATTTATCAGAAATTAAATAATATAACAAGCACCAATCCCCACACAACCTGGAGTGCTTATTGGCTGCTTTAAGTTTTTATCATCAATATAATGATAACACAAGCGCCAATCCCCACACAACTTGGGGCACTTTCTTGTTGGTTTGTTAATATACAAAATGAATAAAGTAAACTAAGCACCAATCCCCACACAACCTGGGGCGCTTACTGGTCGCTTTGTTATTAAATAAATAAATTAAATAACACAAGCGCCAATTCCTACACAACCCGGGGCGCTTATTTGCTGCTTTAATTATTTACAAAAAATAAAATAATTGAACAAGGGAAAATCCCCACAGATTCTGGGGTGCTTACAGGCTCCTTAGAGGATACTAAATAAATGAATTAATAACACAAGACTCAATTTCCACACAACCCGNAATGATATATATTATTTTAGTTTTCTGGCTCAGAAGCGGACTTGGTTCTCATTAATTTCATATTCGACCACTCCCATTGCTCCGCACCTTTCGATTCTCTTTTCTTTTGTTGCTCGCATATGCTTACAAGTCTCAGACGTTTCACTCCGCTACACTAGCTATATTTATGCTGCCCATCTTTTCTATTTTACATTTAAGATCATATCGTCTTAAAATTTTCAAATTTTCGCTCACTTCTAAATTGCTTGTCATATACCTATTTAGTAACTTTTTTTGCTCGCAAAAATTTTCGGCCACAAAATACATATTTTAAACTTTTTCACTACATGCTCTAATGTACCTGCGCTTCTCTTTCAGAAAATACATAATCTTTCCCCGTCTCTCATCCAATACACATTGTATCTCTCTAAATTTCCATACCTGATTCTAGCTTCAGTGCTAATATTACTATCTGCTCTACTTTTGTCTTAATTCTTTAACAATTTTACAGTCATTATGCCCTTGTATCTCTTACTATACCTAGAATTACTTATTTTAGTGACTAGCTTTTGACAATCGATGTCCCTTAGTCTATTTTGTACTTCACTTATGACATTGACATTCCCGTGCCCATTTAGACTTAATTCCAGTGAACTTCAGCCAATCTCTTTACAAAAGTTCTCTCTTTCTATACTATTTATATTTATTTCTTTTAGTCTCTCTTTTTCTTTCCAGCACAGTTTCGGCAAGCTTTCCTCCTTTATCTTTCTGATCTTACACTCATACCTTAACGCTTTCATACTTCACGCTTTGACCAACTGCTTCACATTCACCTCTTTCCAAATTATGTATCTCCATGTACAAAAGTCGAGCTTTAAAACCCATCTATAATAATCTATTTGGATCTTTTCTAACTCTTTCCTCACCCCCACTCCCATATTTCCGCCGCATAATCCATGACACTCTTGACTAGATAATTAAACAACATTCTCCTTCTCTTGAAATCGTTCTTTTACCTCTTCTCTCCTAGCCTCACATTTTGTTAACTGCTATAATCCCTTTTTTTCAGCTCATTCAGGTGGTCTTTATGATTCACATCCTTATTGAACACAAAATCTAAATATTTAAACGTGCACACCTTCTTCCAATCTTCTTCCCTTTGTATATCTGTTTCTCTTTTCTACTCTTATTTTCTTTATTAAACACCAATACCTTTATTTTTTCAGTACTTAAAATCAAACTCCTACCTTCTAGAAATCTCGCTAACACCCCCCACATGTCTAACATTGCTTCTCTATTTACCGCTAACAAAATTATATCATCTGCGTATGCCAGAGACCAAACCCTCCTCCCCCTACAACAACTCCTTCTACCCCTCTGCTCCTATATTCCTTTTCCAGAGCCACTATATAAATACAGAATAGAATTGGACTCAAAACACATCCCTGCCTAACACCTTTCGCACTCTAAAACTTTTCTGACAATTTCTCTCCAGCCCTTACTGCGACGACTGTTTCCTCATATGACTTCTTTATCCTCTCTTTCTGGCCTTGACTCACTCCTTACTTTTTGAGCACTTCCCACGGTTTTCTTTTATCCACTGTGTCAAAAGCTGCCGTTGAGTCTATAAAACTAGCGTACACTTTCTACTTCCTTGCCTTAGCCGTTTGTATGTACAATATGATTCAAAACATAAATGTTGTCCATTGAAGATCTGCCTTTCCTAAAACCTGCCTGCCCCTCCAGAAGAATAATCTTCTGCTCCACTTCCTCGACCAATCTTCCTATTAGAATTTCGGCATGGATCTTGTATGCTGTAGGCAACAAAGATATGCCTCTGTAATTCTTGGTCAGCTCAGCATCTCTTTTTTCGAACAGTGGAATCACCACCACTCATTTCCAATCTTCTGGTATTCCACTTCCCTTCCATACCATCTCCAGTAGTGCGAATAACATCATTATTAATCCCTGACCTCCGTAGATCCATACTTCGTTGGTTATGCCCTCTACTTCTGCCGCCTTTTCTTTCTTCAGAGACTCCAGAGCCTTAAAAAGCTCACTCCAATCTAGCTCTTCTACATCCTCCTTATCACACAGTTGCTGTCTCTTCTCACCTTGTACTTCGTAGTGACAGCCCTGAATTAGCTTCATGAAGAAAGTCCTCCACTCGTCAACTGAAATAGAGTTTTCCGTCATTTTCGTCCTTCTGCTGTTGCCAAAAAACTTCCAAATATCACTTTCTTTTTTAATACTCCTGAGTTGCGCTGCCTCCATCTCCTTGAAGTTTGCCTTTTTCTCTTTGCATATCCTTCCCCACGCCTTCCTTTCCTTTAAATATATTTCCTTGCTTGCTTGCTTGCCTTATTGTTCCTCCGCCTGCTTCGCTTTTTTCTTTTACTGCTTACACGATCTGTCACACTATTTCCGTTCTCTTAGCCTCCAAAATCATACCGCAGTTTTTTTTTAGTGTCGCCTTGTCTACAACTAGTTTTATTTCGTTCCAGAGCTCCTCTACTTGCATTAAGCCTACAACATCTACACTCACGCTCTGTTCCTTTGTTGAGATTTGAAAACTAGCTCTGTTCTCCTCCAACCAGGAACAGATCAACTTTTTCTTCATCACCTTGCTCGTGTTTATTTTACTTATACCTTTGCTACAGACTTTCAGGCATAATGGCATGTAATCTGAGTCCGACCTACCCTGCACCTCAAATTTTTTGACCCACTCTAATGCGTACGAGTTTACTATCCCATAGTCAATAACAGAATTACCCCTCGCACCTACGTACGTATATTTCCCTTCCTCATCCCCTGAAAACCATCCATTAAATAAATACAGGCCTCTGTTCTCCATTATCTCTATCAACCTCTCACCCTCATTCCCTATCACCCCATCTTTACCCTTTCTCCCCCTAACCTCACCATCTTCCCCATCCACAAAATTTCCTAAGCTACTTGTCCGTATGTTGAAATCACCCCCTATCACTACTCGTTCTCCCTCATTAAAAAACATGTTTTTCTAAAAAATTTCCAGCCTTGCTAGAATCTCCACTGTTGTACACCGCGCATACAATTACAAATTCCTTTTCCATCATAAACCTGCTCCGCAGCACACCATTTTGATACTCAACTCCCCACTCAACTTCGTCCTTAATCCAACTTTTCTTTACACCTAATATTAATCCGCCTTTCGCTCGCCCTTTCGGATGTTTTCTATATGCGCTTTCTTCTTTCCATATGAAATCGCTTGACATATTTCTCACAAAGTATCTCCCAATACTTTGATTAGAGTCACGTTTCACACAAACACACATAATCAAAACTTTCCACGTAGTCCCAAAAATCCCTGTCCTTATTAAACACTCCCACATAATTCTAAAACAACAACTTTTTCTTACCTGCCTCCAAATCATACCCTATTTGTGTTTTGACCGGACTTTTTCAGAGTAAGGTCTTAACTGTTTTATTTAAGTGTCATTCGTGGGGTTCTTAGAATTCAGCCCGGGAGCTTTATTTGTTTTTTTTTTTTTCATTGAATAATAATCTTTATTTAAATAACATGGGTAATTAATGTATTTCTTTATTAAAGCAATTTTATAATAATTTTTTCTTTTAAAAACAATGTAATCGGGTCACTTTAACAAGGTTCAGCAGCGTAAATTTTATTACTGATATTTTACTTCCATCTATCACTGATTGTTGTTACTACTGCTTCGGAGTTCCCTAATGCTTTGTGCTGTAACCGTCAGTGTTTCCTTGAACTGCACGAACGAGTTCATGGCCAGTAGGATGTTGCAATTTCTGCTTTCTCTGCTATCACTGGAATCACTTTTGGCGGGCCTCCTTTGCTGTACCTCGCTCCTTGGCGTAGTCCGATACTTTTGATATTCTCGATACGCACTTGAGTTGCCTCAGCCAACACGTTATGCCTTACGTGTATAAGGTACTTACGAGTCGCGAGAGTCAAGAGTTGACTAAAACTTTAGAGGACAGGTGACGTAAAGAGAGCGCTTTTTGCTCTTGATGGTGCTTTTTTATAACATCAAAGCGAGTAAATAGGCCTTTGGTTGAATTAGGTCAACCAATAAGCGATGTTCTTACAGACTGCGGTGACAGTTGCACGATGATGTTTCATGTTATGATTTTACATATAGGAAAATAACAACACAACAGTACCAATCACATTTTCTGACAAGTGCGTTTGAGTTCTTGGGTCAGTGATGATGAAAGCTCTTATTAACAATATAATAACGCCAAATACAAGTTCAATTGTGACAGTAAGTTTACAATTTCGAAATTAATCCTTCTGAGGATTTTACAATCAATTTTGAATATAATGAAGTAATGTGTAAATTACAAATTATTATTAGTATACATTATCAGAACTAAACAATTAATGAGCAAGTAACTATTTCTTCATACATACATGCATTTTTACAATGAGGCTGGCCGTATTCTATGTCAGCATATTATGAATCATTCACTTGAAAGCTAATACACACACGCGCATACATAAACGACGTACAAGCTCCTCTTGTCATATGAGCTTGCCTTATATTCACAATACGTCTTATCTGAATTTTAATGGACGGATCGTTTTTAGTTATAATATAATTCGTATTAACTCGGGATGTAACATCTGCTCATTTCCACCTCCCTGATTAAGATTTTTTCTGGGCCTTACTTGAAAAACTGAGCCGTACTCTCGTCACCCATCTGCCTAACTCCACGATTACTCTTTTTCCCTTTCCCCCTTACCCTGCTCCTTTGGCATCTTGTCCCTCCTCATCTGCTCGTCTCTGTCCCTGTCTCCCGTTCGTCTGTCAGTATTACATATCCTCTCTGCCGCATCTTCACCCATTCATTTATACCATTTGCCGTTCCACAAAAAATCAGCTAATCCACCTTTTATCGACCTACTTTGTTCTTTTTTACCTCTCAACCATCGGTTCATTCCTTTCTGCTTTTTCTAATTTTTAAAACTTAAGTCCCTTTCGATGTAAACTCTCAACCCTATTAACTTATGCTTGCTTTTCCATTATACTGTATCTGTCTTCCTTTTAAGCTATCTTTACTACAAATACTACCCCACTCTTCCATGCAGCGACTACCTTTACTTCTACATATAGATTCTCCTTAAAAAATTTCCGCGCTCCCGCACGATAGTCACACGTTAGAGTCACGCCTCTGAGAACTGCATTTTCCTGTCTTGTTATGTCTTCCTGCCATTTAACCATTTTCTTTACCACATTAACCTCGAACTCTGAAAAACAGCTTCTACTTGCAATCGAGTCTTTTTCGCTGCCCGTGCTTCCCTGTTCCCCTCCCTTTCTTTGCCGTGTCCCTGCATTTAGCCTCGCCTCTACTTCTGCCAGCCTCGTGTCTGTCACCTTTTTAAAATACGTCCACCCTTGTTCCAACTGTAACAAATTTTCCCGTAACTCTGCCTTAGCGGCTTTTACATCAACTACGCTCTTTTCACACATAATCCTTTCACCTCTCGCTTTAGCACGTTTCGTTTCACAATCCACCTTCACTTTCACACATACATCACCAATTTTCTCTCTCTCCTTGCTCAAACATTCTTCAAATTCACTCACCATCTCCCTTAAGCTCGCACATCCTTCGCACTCTAACACTTACTCCTTACCGGTGGAATTTACCTCCTTCTTGAAGCTGCCCTTGATGAAGGTCTGCTTGAACGCATTTGCACCGCTACTCAACGCCTTGGTCTCCACTGCCTTTGTGCCCTCCACCTTAGACCTTGTTGTTACCCCATCGGTACGCCTCTTCTCCTTGGTACCAGTCGTCTTCTTCTCGTCTTCGAGTTTACCGACGAATTTCTCACCTCCAGTCTCTTTGCCTTTACCTAAAATTTCCGCAAGCCATCTTTCTTGCATCCACCCTTTTACACTGACGAATCGTTCGCCTTGCTCGGCAACCTAACCTGTTTATGCCACTCACGCATTCAATTCTTTATTACGCCCGTAAAAAAGATCCTACACACCTACCTCCTCGCCTCTGGCCACCCACGCGCTTTCTTCGCACTTACAAACCTCTCTCACGTACTTTCTCACACTATAATTGCCACTATCAACCAAAAACCACGGAGCCCCTCTAACATACTTCTATTCACTTACGCGGTACCTAACCAAGTCCCGTATTTATAATAAATAAAATAATAACACAAGCACCTAATCCAACACAACCCGAAACAATTCTTGGTTGCTTTAGTTGTTAAAAGTAAGTCTAAAAATGCAAGAGCCTATCTCCACATAACCCGGGGCGCTTATTTGCTGCTTTAATTATTTACAAAAAATAAAATAATGAAACGAGCGCCAATCTCCACATAACCCAAGTTGCTTACTGGCTGCTTGAATCATTTGTGATTAATAAAATAATATAACAAGCGCCAATCCATACACAACCTGGAACGCTTACTGGTCGCTTTCGTGCCTTATAAGAAATTAGATAAAACACAAGCGCCTATTTCAACAGAACCTAAGGCGCTTACTGTTCTGTAGGAACACGCTTTTCTCGGGCTTCCCCCCCTTTGGGTCCTTCCTCGTCATCCTTTGTTTTGCGCGTTGAATGCCCGGCCACACTATCGCGGAGCTCTGGGCTGCGGCGCCGGCTGATTGGCTGCCGGAGCGGCGGCCGAGAGCTCTGCTCGGCCTACTGACGGGCGCGCGAGCATGTGCGAGCTCGCGAGTCAATCAGTGCTTAGACAAAGTTATTCCGAGACGTTCTTACGTTTTATTACTTCGCCTTGCCTAGTTTTTTTTTCTCTTAGCTGATCTGGCGACCGGTGCACTGAGTCCTTTGTACAGCGTGCTACTTGCACCAGCAGTCAGGAGCTGCGTTCGAAATAGCGTGCTGACAGCACCAACAGTTCATTAACTGTATTTTTGCTACTCGCGAGTTTCGCCATTTTTTCATTGACTAGGATCAACCTGTGCATTCAGTTTTCTTCCCTCGATTCACTCACACTCACACATACAAATTGAAATTGGACTCTTCTTCACGGCAGTGAAATTTCTCGATTGTGACTTGTTTAATAAAAAGGGTTTTTTCCTGGATATCAGTGTTTTAATTGTGCCTATCCCAAATCTTGTTTTAGTGTAATAATACCTAACGTATGGTGGGGTAACGTTGCATCGTTCTTTTTTCTAGTGAATTTAAAATTAATGAATAATCTTGTGGTAAAGTTCATAAATTAAAAAAAAAAACGTGGCTGTGCCGCCGAAGGCAACGTCACGATAAAACACTTACTGCTCAATTTAATTACTTATAATAAGTATAATAACGCTAGAGCCTATCTCCACGAAAATCGAAGTGCTTACTGGCTGCTTTAATCATTTGGGTTTAATAAAATAATAAGACAAGCGCTAACCCTCACATAACCAGAAGCGCCTACTGGTCACTTTAGTTATTTACGATAAATTATATAATAAAAAAACGCCAATCCCAACAAAACCTGGGACGCCAACTAGTCGCTTTAGATATTTATGATAAATAAAAAAATTCTACAAGCGCTAATCCCTACACAACCAAAGGCGCTTACTAGTCGCTTTCATTATTTTTTAAAGATTGAATAATATACCAAACGCCAATCTAGACAAAACACAGGGTGGGTACTGGCTGCTTTGAGTATTTATAATGAAAATAATAATAACACAAGCGCCAATCCCCACACTACCCAGGGCGCTTATTGGCTGCATTTGTTATTGATAAAATAAATATAATCACGCAAAAGCCTATCCACACGTAACCCAGAGCGCAGACTGGTCTTTTTAATTATTTATAAAAGATTTAATGAAATAACAAGCACCAATCACTACACAACCTGGGGCCGTCACTGACTGCTTAAAGTATTTATAAAAAATCCAATAATAACACAAGCACCTATTTCAACAAAACCCGGGGAGCGTACTGGTTGCTTTGATTTCATATAATAAGAATAATAACACAAGACCCTATCCTCACATAACCCATGGCACTTACAGGTGGCTTTAATCATTTGTAATTACTAGAATAATAACGCAAGCGCTAATCCACACACAACTTGGGGCACATACTAGTCGCTATAATTATAGATAATAAATAAAAAAATTCTACAAGTCCCAATCCTTACACAACCCAGGACATTTACTGGTCGCTTTAATTATTTATAAAAGATAAAATAACAACACAAGTGAAAATCACCTCACAACCCGGGATGCTTACTGATCGCTTACTTAATTTACAATAGATAGAATACCTACGCAAGTACCAATCCCCACACAACCCAGGGCGCTTCCTGGTCGCTTACTTCATTGATAATAAATAAAAAAATATCGCAAGCACCAATCTCCATACAACTTAGGGTGCATACGGGCCACTTATTCAACTTATATTAATCAAAATA
>NW_019384269.1:518672-554600 GCF_000648655.2 Copidosoma floridanum | reverse complement strand
AAGTAGTGAAGATTATATACATGCTGAAACAGTATGGAAAACTTTTGATATTATAACTCTTGGACAGTATTCAGATCTTTACCTCAAAACTGATGTACTTCTGTTAACAGAAGTATTTGAAAACTTTAGAAATAATTGCCTCAAGGTTTATAAATTAGATCCTGCTCACTATTTCACTACTCCAGGCTTCACTTGGGATGCCATGTTGAAAAAAACGAAAGTAAGTATTATGTATAAGAATATAATGTCAACTGTGCTTTAGTTATTAATTGAGAATTTTTTTCAGATTTCACTAGAACTCATTACTGATATAGATATGTTTATGTTCATTGAAAAAGGCATACGAGGTGGAATAAGCCAGTGCTGTAACATATATGTGAAAGCTAATAATCACTATATGGAAAATTATGAAAAAGATGAAACTGAAAGATATACAGCATATTTTGACGTAAATAATTTGTATGGTTGGGCAATGACTAAAAAACTTACTTATGGTGGTTTTCAGTGGGTCGAAAATGTTAAGCAACAGCCTCATGATTTTTATAATATTGGAAATGAAAGTGCTTACGGATATATTTTAGAAGTGGATTTGGAGTATCCAGAGGAGCTCCACGATTCTCATAAAGATTTGCCATTTTGTTCCAAACACATTTCAGCACCAGGTTCGAAGCAGCCTTAATTAATGACAACATTAAGTAACAAGCATAAATATGTACTTCATTATAAAGCCCTCAAACAAGCCACAAATCATGGATTACGACTGACAAAAATATACCGAGCCTTAAAATTCTGGCAAAGTGCATGGCTTAAAGAATATATTGATCCCAATAGCATTGAGAGAAAAAAGGCTAAGAATGAGTTTAAAAAAATGCTTTTCAAACTACTAAGTAATGCTATTTTTGGAAAAACGATGGAAAATGAGAGAAAGCGTATCGATGTCAAACTTCTTAACCATTGGGATGGACGCTATGGTGCGGCATCGTACATTGCAAAGCCAAATTTTGACAGCTGTGATATTTTTGATGAGAATTTTGTAGCCATACAGCTACAACGTGCAGAAGTGATGATGAAAAAGCCAATATACATTAGGCTTAGTGTCTTAGATTTATCGAAGACACTTTTGTATCGTTTTCATTACGATTATGTGCTCTCCAAACTCAAAAATGATTGTGAACTCTTATACACTGATACAGACAGTCTGATGTATGAGGTTACAAACCATGATATTTATAAAATGATGAAATTGGATATTAATGAATTTGACACATCAGATTATCCAGAAAATAATAAATTTACGATGCCGTTAAAAAATAAAAACATTGTTGGGCTCATGAAAGATGAGTGCAATGGAAATATTATATTGAAATTTGTTGGGCTCAGATGTAAGATGTGTAGTATTCTTCTTGAAAATGAAAATGTGATTAAAAAAGCAAAGGGTGTTAAGAGTAACGTCGTAAAAGCAACTATCGATTTCAACGACTATACTGAGTGCCTACGTGACCAAATTATAAACATTAATCGAAAGCAAATTAATATAAGATCACGTCATCATAAGCTCGACACTGAAAGGCAAAATAAAATTGCTGTTAGTTCCCGAGATGATAAACGATATATTTTATCAAACACTACAGATACGCTGCCTTGAGGTCATTATAGGATTAAAATAATAGAAGAATAAAGAGCTGGAGAGTGTGTAGAAAATCATAGCAGACCAGCAGCCAATGAAAAAGCAGCCAATGTAGAGGGGGAGATTTCTCCAGTAGTGGGAGAGTCCCTATATCATCGGCAGCATCAACCAGCAGAGCTCAGTCAGAGCTGTAGTGAGCAGATAAAAGTATCGACTGCTTCATCATCCAACGCAAGCAGCTCAGGTCAACAACAAGCTCTCAAAAGAACAGGTTTGGAGTTGAAAAATTTCTACAGAGATAAGCAGATCTGTTTGGAACAGCAAAGCTCAGAAATAAAGGTTTGTAACGTGTTTTCTTATTCATATATTTTTTTTTTACTATCTATAAAACTCATATAATTTTCTTATGTTTCAGATGGCTGATTTAGCAGCACTTAATCGGCTGGCCTGTGGAAGATTCCTTCCAACAAAGAAGATCAACGAAATGGTCAAGGGGCAAAGTCATGTAGTGTCGAAGCTGAGAAAAGCTAACACTAAATTCGGCACGAAAGCTATCGCTGAACTAGACGATCACTTCCAAATATTTTTACCTAATCAAGTATCTGAGTATCTTGTGAGTAACGAACTATCATTTAATAGTTTGTTGGAATCTATTGATAGAAAGAAGCTGTCAGTTCGCTACAATGGTGATAGTGTTGAATTTTTTAACCAATAAATGTTTAATTATACAAATACAAGAAAAAGAAAGTTATTTTTGTGAAACTAGTTTAACGTGAGAAAAAATAAATGATACAATCTATTACATGTTTAGAGTTTTTATTTATCTCAATGAATCTTATGTAAGATATAACATTACCATGTATTGTAAAAAAATTTCATTTGCACACATAATTGATAACATTAAAAGACCACAACAAGTTTTATACAAATTTTTTTACAACTTCTGAATTTTAATAATTTTTTAAAGTACATATCACATTTATTCTTTGTTATTATCAATCCAACTTTTATGGGTATTGTCAAAGCCCAACCACTTGACGAATATTTGATTTCCTCGTCGACGAAGAATTTTTTCAACAAGATAAGTATCAGGATTATTGGTCTTCTGCAGTTCCTGCTCGTAGAAGCCTCCAGAAATTGGCTGATTTTGGTAATCTTTCAAATGGTAAGTTGGTGGATTGGTTAGAGCTACTCGTGGTGTAGTGAATACTTTAGTCGACCAGTTGCGTGTGTATCCTTTTTCAAATACTTGCTTAGCATTACTTATTCGCACTTTATCTCCCACTTTAAATTTCGGTTGTTTTCTCATCCCCATTGTTCTTAATGAAATTTTTTTCAAAATTTCATTTTCAGTAGCAGCTGACACATTCTTTGGTTTCATAGCTATTGTACAATGTTTTCCATTATTATAGGCCGTCAGTAACTTGGGTAAAATGTCAATCCACTTACATCTACCACGCAAGCTGAAATTTTTCCACACATCATTCTTTAGTGTACGATTGAATCAATCACATGTAGATGCTTTAAAGTTACTAAAAGTCGAGTACAAGTTAATTTTATTCTTTTGCATGAGACTTTGAAAATTCACATTGTAAAACTCTTTGCCATGATTTGTTTGCAAATTAGTTGGAACTCTTCCCTCTGTTAATATCGACTTCATAGCTGCAGTCACATCTTTACCGGTTTTATTCTTTACGGGCACAGCCCATGCATACTTGGAGAATACATCTATAACTGTAAGCAAATACCTATAACCTTTATTTTTATGAGCATAAGGTATCATCTCCACAAGATCAGCTTGCCATGTTTCATCCAAGCCTCGAATATCCAACTTTCGGCGAAGGTAGTTGCGTCTCGCAGGTTTATGAAGCTCTTTCACTACTGCTTTCATCTCTCTTAACTGTCTTCTGGAGTTATACTAGATAAATGTGCTACAATCTCCTTAAGTGTATTTATTTCACGCTGCAAATTTAGTATTGTTTCTGAGAATACATCACTTAAATTGCTCAATAGTAAATTTATTTTCTCTTGTTTATCCAAAATGAAACTTTTTTCTTTCTGTAAAGTAGTGAGATTTACAGCATTGTGAGGTTGAATAGCTGGTGCAACATTGCACAACCTTTTATTTTCCAAGTCAAATTGACCATCTGTGGTGAGATTATATCCAATTCCTCGAGGACCTCGACTACCACCTTTCGACTTAGCTGATCCACGTCCGAACACGTCGATGCTCATTTTTATACTGAAGTAGAATTGATAACGATGCTCAATATATGATATTAGCTTCACGAAGCTCCTCAACGATTGAATTCATTTCATTAGTGTGACTAAGATTACCGGCTGATTTTTCTGCCACTAGTAATCTTAGCCGATTGACCAGCTCGTTAGGATCGTCCCAGTAAACGTAGTCCATTTGCATGTTCAGCCTAGCAATTTTAAATGAAGGTATGGACCCGCCTTTCTTCTTAATTTGAGTGAGATTAAATGATGGGGCAATAACATTATTGAATTTATTACTATTGTATGGACGAATCGTCTCATTTTTTTCAAATTTTCTTTTATGAGCACTTGACGTTTCCAAGATTTGTTTGTATTTAAATAAATTATCTGGTGGCATGTGCTTTTTATCAGGACGATTTTTTATAAGTAACTCCATTAATCCATCAGTCATTGGATATCTTAGATCCTTTATTTGAATTTGATTATTTTTGAAATATATAGGAAAATCACCAAGTATATGTTGTCCGTTTTTTTCCTTTCTTATCCCATAAATTCGATCCAGTTCTGACTCCTTTCTATCAAGTATTTGTAAGTATGGATTCATAGTTCATTTTTATCGATGTCATGTGCTGAATCATTATCGTCACTTTTTTCAACAACGGTATCATAGTCTTTGATAGTATCATTCGACGAAAAAGTATCTTCTTCATCATCACTGTTACTGTTAGCTGATTGGAACATTGATGCGTCGATATTATTAATTTTTGACTTAAAAGGCTTGAAGCGTTTTTTAAGTGAAAATTCAGAGCTAAGTGGCACGTTTTTGACTTTCTTTGTGTCATCGATAATTTTAAGAAGTGGATCAGTAATAGGCTTGAAAGTCTCTCCAATCTGCTTTTCAAAATTTTCTCTTCCTGACTTTAACAATCGATGCTTACGTCGAACAGCTTCTCTAGCTTTTTCAACTTGCCGAAGAACGTCTTTTTCCTCACAAAAAGTGTCCGTGTTGATCGCTCGATGGTTAATAAGAGACTAATACGCACTTAATAAGCATGAGTAATATTCATAATTAGTAATAAAGAATTAAATCCTCTCCTATATCTACCATTATCAACATCTCTTTCCTTGTCTATTACGACAATTCCATGTTTTCCAACTCTCCAACAGTTTACACATAATTTTTTGAATTCATTGTACGTCATATCAGTATTAACATGATTATTATAGATGTGCTTCAAATTCATGTCATCTTGTCGAAATATTACTAAAAGGTTTAAATTATCTCTGACTAAGTGATTTGGAACTTGAGCATCGGATTGGCATAGATAGAAGCAGTCAACGCTTTTGTGACGTCCCATGCAGAAAAATGCTTTCACATTATCTTGTTTTTCACAGGCAATGTCGTCAAATATTATTATGGAGTTGGGTAGTGCCTTATCCGGAGATATGACTGATTCATGATTGCTGTATGAAAAATACTTTACACCATCTATGGGCTCCAACAATTGTTCTAGAAACTTATACTTTGGCTGATTCAGCGACTTTGAGTATAGATAAACATTCTCAAATCTCAATCCGTTGGGGTGAGTTATAAAAGCCAGCAAGCTGTTTGTTTTTCCACAGTTTGACGGACCACAAAAAACAGCTCTTATCGTATCGGGTAGCAAATCACCATGACGTTGGATTTTCTTATCTTGCTTAACGATTCCGTCGAAATTCACGACAGGAAATTTTATATTCTGATCTACGAAGCTCATGTTTACTGTATGCTGACTCAACTGAGACTGAAACATGATACTGTAAATGGTTTGCCTATATATTTTGAATCTCATCTGTCATCGAATTTCCTAATCTTGCTTATCAGTTTGTTGAAATTTATGACAGAAATTAAATATTCTGTTCCTCGGAGCTCGTGGGGACTGCATGCTGAAATATGAAACTATAAATAGTACTCTACATATATTTTCGAGCTCATTCATCGTTAAGCACTTGGAAAGTAATGATCAATCATCATCGCAAAGGAGCGCGCGGTGGCTCGGTCGGCTAGGTTGTGGATTGGCACGCGGGAGACCGTGGTTCAATTCCTGGCCATAGTTTGACTTTTTCAGGCAAGTACCTCTGTGATTGTTCACATGTGCGTTTTCACCACGCAATGCTCCTCGAGGAGGGTTTAGGCGACCTTCTCGCAGCAAAAATTGCCTAATTCCCCCTACCCCCCTCCCTGTAATGGGGGGCCTCCCATCCTTTTCCTTGTCCCTTTCCCAAGTGCTAAGTGCCCATAGTAGTGCCCTTATTAAAAATGAGCTGGACGTAGAGCACTATAATATAGAAAAAAAAAAAAAAATCATAGCAAAGGCTGTGGAATTATAAACACACTTATCAATAAACTGCCTATAGAGTTGCACGTACCAGGATATCAATATTGTGGACTGAGCACTAAACTAGCCAAGAGATTAGCTCGTGGAGATCCGGGTATTAATCCATTGGATCAGGCGTGCAAGCAACACGATATAGCCTATTCTCAGGATCGAAAAAATATTACAGCAAAAAACACCGCTGACAAAATTCTCGCTGAAAAGGCGTGGAAAAGATTCAAAGCCACAGACGCTAGTTTAGGGGAAAGAGCTGCTGCTTTTACTATTACTAGTGCCATAAAATTGTAATCCAAGCTCGTCATGAGAGCATTCCCTAGTACGAATTCTAGTAAAGTGAGTAAGAACAAAATGAAGCCGAAGAAAACTACTTTGAAAAACTTGATTCGAAGTGCTTCAAAGTCCATGATTCCTAATCGTAGTGATCGAAAAGCTATAAGTTCAGCGTTAAAGGGAGCTCAGGATGCTGTAAAAAGAGCTGGTGGTAGGAAAAATATTGTAATACCTCGAGTATTGCCTACCCCGCAAAAAACTGGAGGATTCCTACCATACCTTATTCCTGCATTTGCTGGCCTAAGTGCTATAGGCACTATTACTAATGGTGTAACTGGAGTTGTCAATGCTATTAATGATGCTAAAGTTGCTCGAAAACAGCTAGAGGAGAGTGAGAGGCGTAATAAAAAAATGGATGCACTCTTATTTGCAAAGGGGCTATTTTTAAAACCACATAAGGACGGCTTTGGTCTACATGTAAGGCTTGGAAAAGGCTTAAAGAATGGAAAAAAAAAAATTTCTACGTAAAACTGCCTTACTGAGCTCTCACAGTATCTGACCTCGTCAAGTATGCAAAAATTTTGAAAATACCGCATTTCCGTGGAGTTTTCATGAGAAATGCTTTTCCAGCCAATGGCCCACGTTTTTCCGAATCAGCAATAGTCAATCTCGATGATAAGGATGGTCCTGGTACTCACTGGGTGGCCTATAGATAGGCAATAATGTGACGTATTTCGACAGTCTTGGTGACCTACAGCCACCGATTGATCTACTGCTATATCTTGGTGTTAGATGTGTCAAATATAATTATGAAAGGTTCCAAGATTTTGGTACATACAACTGCGGCCATATTTGCTTAAGCTTTCTTTGTAAAAAACTCCATTATCAGCTAATATAAATGTATCCCAATACTCAAGTAACATTAGTCATTGACAAACCGTCATGGAAGAATCATTGACATTAAGTTTATCAGAAACATCATCTATTCTTGAAGCACAATATTTTCCACCTATCGAGTTGTCACCAGCACATAACTACGTTTTAGTCTAGTAGAACTCCTAACTTTCAATTCAATTCCAAATATCGACGAAGGTAATAATAAATTTTACGTAGGCGATTAAGTGGTTGTTTTTCCAACTGGCAGCTACGAAATTCAAGATATTGAGTCATTTCTGATCGACGTGTTACAACCCGACGATATAGCTATTAGCATCAAACCAAATAATAATACTCTTTGCAGTGTGATAATGTGTAGTCATACTATTGACTTCAGGCCAAAAGGTTCTATAGGCCGTCTTTTAGGCTTTACTGAACAAATTCTTAGAGATACCAGTACTCACATCTCAGATTTACCTGTTGGTATTCTCAAGGTTAACACATTGAGAGTTGAGTGTAATATCACATGTGGAGCCTATGTAAACGGAGAAAAAGTTCGTACCATCCACGAGTTTTTCCCTGCTGTACCACCGGGATACAAGATTGTCGAAGTTCCATCGCAAATCATTTATTTACCCGTTGCTGTTAAAATTATAGATCATCGTCAAGTACGCATTGTTGATCAGGAAGGTAACTTGATTAATTTTCGTGGAGAAGTTATTAATACAAGACTACACTTGAAACAACTCAACTAAAATAGGCATTGTGTACAACAATAGTAAAGTTGGACGAGGCTATGAAAACAAATTAACGAGGGTGAAGACGAATAGTCGTCCACGAGACAACAAAATTAGACGAAGCTATAAGAATAGACCAAAATGGATGAGACGGATCAGTCGTTGACGAACGCTCTAAGCGTTAACACGTCACAACGTGCAGTTCTTAAAAAACCTAGGCCTTAAAGTAAGAGCTCTTGGTGGCAAACAACTTGTGCTTTTTTTTGCTGCTTGCGAACGAGAAAAAGTTGTGATGGAAGAGATTCTTGAGATTCAGTCAGGTGTCGTGTTTGATGAGTCGGTTGCACACTACGAAATTCATGCACATCGACCCAACATTGCATCAGCATTTAATAGCAGTGATGAAATTCGCATCTTAATTCAACATCAAGATTTATGTCTTTTACCCTCTCAAAGTTTCCTACGTATTTTTGGACGTATAACAACTAGAGATGATAAACCTCTTGAGAAAACAAAACTAGTTAATAACGCCATCTGCCATCTGTTTGAAGAAATACGATATGAACTAAATGGTATAGAAATTGATAGGTGTAAGAATGTTGGATTGACAACTTTACTTTCCCTCCCAGTCAGAGTTTAATGCTTGAAAATGCTGGTTGGATAGACATTGAAGAGAAAAAATCTATTATCAATGATCATTCTTATTTTGAAGTGTCAATACCTTTGAGTATGATATTTGGTTTCGCTGAGGACTATCGCAAAGTTGTGGTTAATGCAAAACATGAATTAATTCTCACAAGATCAAGAGATGATGTTAGTGCCGTTATAAAAGTACCTAAAATCAAATTTTCGAAAAGTACAAGCTTAAATTGACTCAGATTGAGTGGCTTGTGCCTTACATAACTGCATCAGACAGAAAAAAAATTCGTTTGCTTGATGTTATTGCAAAAGACAAGCCTATTTCTATGGGTTTCCTCAATTGGGAGTTGTATGAGTATCCTCTTTTGCGAAAAACTTCTAGGCATGTGTGGACTGTCAAAACTTTCAATCAGTTAGAAAAGCCTCGTTTTGTTATTTTGGGCTTTCAGAATAAGCGAAAAAATGATCCTGCTTTTAATGCCAGTCTCTTTGATCACTGTAATATCAGCAATGTAAAGCTCTTCTTAAACTCACAGTACTATCCTTATGGTAATCTTAATCTTGATATTAATAAGAATCAGTTTTCAACATTATATGATATGTATAAGAATTTTCAAGCCGCCTATTACAGGAAAGAACCAGAACCTATGCTGAATAAAAAAGATTTTATCACACACATGCCTCTTATTGTAATTGACTGCTTTAAGCAGAATGAAGCTTTGAAAAGCGCGTCAGTGGACGTGCGCTTGGAGTTTGAAGCACGAGAGAATTTTCCGGAAAATGTATCTGCTTACTGTCTCATTTGACACGATCGCATCGTAGAGTACAATCCCATTAGTGGTGACGTGAGAAAACTTGTTTAAGCACGTACATAAAATTAAAAAAAAAGTACTAGCAGTGAAGTCAGTCTTTATCATGATGGAGTACATGGTGGACATGCAAGGCTTTAAGAAGCCTGGCAACGATTATGTGCTTAAAGAGTTGGCGATTCTTCCACTCCATGGAGATGATGAGCCTCAAGTATTTCTCTTCAAGCCGCCATTTCCTTGGCGCAAACTAAATGATAAATACAAACTTGAAAATTTATGGCTTGAGCTATCCTATCATGGATTAGATTGGCAATCAGGTGTCATCGACTACACAGAAATTGGTAATGTTCTTCGGGAGAATTTCAAAGATGCTAAGAAGATTTTTGTGATTGGAGAAGTGAAGAAAAGGTGGCTCGAAAGGTTTCATTTTCAAGTTAATGATATGGTTGATTATCCAGAGTTTGAACTCCCAACATTAGCTACTGCATGTCCTCACCATAATGGTGCGTATAGATCTATGTGTGCCACCTACACTGTAAAACGAATGAAAAAATTCTACTTCCATATGGAATGGGAAGATTTTACTGATTCTGAAGAAGATGTATAATAAAAAAACTCAATGAAACTGTATTTTTTTTGAAATTATGTCGTAAACAAATGTATTGAATTATATTGTTGTTATTATTTATGTAGCCTTTTCCTCAAAACTAGTTTAAGATTAAAATATTAAGAACCGATGATTCATTCTGATAAAACACACTTGCGCAGTACCTACACTAACGTGTATATAAACTAATTGCGGTGCAGAGTGCTGCTTAGTTCATCACGCAGCATCAAACGCGACGGATACGCGTTTATATCGCAGTTAGTACGACGCTTTTGAGCTGCAAAATAAAAATGGAGTTTTACAAGGATTATGTTATTGAGATTAAAGGTTTTATGGACGCTTCTCGACAGTTTTTACCAAAAGTAGTGGCTGTGGTGTTGCTTATGAGACCAGCGATCAGTCATTGGATTGTGCGGCCCCCGTGCAATTTTTCCACCTTACCTATGGATGTGCGCCAAAACAACGACTTTCAGTCGAAGCGAGTGCATGGCCTTCGCTGGTTCGAGGGTGATTGTTTCATTAAAAAGTTACAGCAACATTTGTACACTGTAGCAAAAAACGCACATCGAATTTACGTTTATGAAGATAATACAGCCACTTATTTGGAATCGACCATAGGGTGTACTGTGATTAACATTCAGCAGTATATGGTGCCATCGTGTCACGTTCTTAATATGGGATATTCAATAAAGGCGTTAATGTGTGGTACTCATGATATACAAAAAAGTCTACGTAGAAAGCAATATTGCGCACTTAGTAAAGCTCATCAAATAAAATTGTGGCTTTGCTCTTTGATGGAAAGTAGCATTGAACCAAACTCAGAATGTTTTTTAGACGCGCTTAAAAGTTATAAGAAGAAATTTTCTAAAACGCTTTCCAGTTGGGGTACTGTTGATGGAATTAATGCTAATAATACTGATACTGATACGGATAGTGACTCTGAAACTGATACTAATGTTGGTGTCAAAAACGATGACTGTGTGTAGGCAAAAAAAAAAAAAGAGTAAAGTAAGCATAAAATTAGAGATCTACAAATTAAAGTACATCTTGCCGTGTGGTAGTACAAAGAAATAAGCGCCGTCTTATAAGCTGATGAGAATTTCCATATTGCTACAGTTATCCTGTGACGATTGATCAGGCAACATCAACAACATGGGTCCGATCTTTAGCAAACCAAAATATAAGATCCTCAGTAAGAAGGAGGAGGAGGAGGAAGATAAAAATAGCCGAAAACCTCTTTTAGAAAAGCACGTTGAGGCATCTCAACCAAAAGTGAAGAGAAATTATTATTCCGAAAATATTTGCTCTTATCCAAATAAAGATGGATATGATATATTGAAAAAAAAAATCAATAACCATGAAATTCTCGTGTACTTTTTTTGAAGCTACCAAAAATATATGTGTATTAAATTTAAAGTTTTGTTGTTATTGAAACCCATTTACATACTATCCTAAAAATCTCAAACTTAAATTCATAAGCTGGCTGAATTCCTTGGCAAGGTACTGCGTCGAGTAAGCCAACGTTGGTCGCAGCTAAACGAGATACGCGATCCGCTACATCCACTGATAAGAAATACACGTTCATGCTTGATCATCTTCCTCTTACGCTGTACGTTGGGCTTGTTACCTACACCTTTCGGATCCATCCTGATGACGTCGGAGCTCGATTCGCGGTCAGAAAGGAAGGGAGCCGTCAGTACCATCCGACGTCACAGCATCTGGAATAGGCCCCCTTTCCCTGACGTCACCATCCGAGTAGTCCGCACCACCCACTTCCCCTACTACCTTTCCCGCCCGTGCCCCTCCTCCCACCACCCGATCAGCCTCTCCCCCACCACCGCCTCTTCTCCACCTACAGCTATAGCTAAAGCTTCTCCCCCCACCACTACCTCAGGGGGGAAACTGGGGGGGGTGCCAGAACCGCCATGGTTTACCTACTGTCGCTTTAATTACATAAAATAAATGTAATAGTAAAACAAGCGCCAATCCCAACATATACCTAGGGCTTTTACTCGCTGCTTTAAAAATGTTGAATAAATAAAATAATAATACAAGTGCCTATAATAACACACCCTGGGGTGCTTATAGGTTTCCTGAATTATTTGTGATTTATAAAATAATAAATCAAGCGCCATTTCCCACACAATCTGGCGTGCTTACTGGCTGCTTTTAGTATTTATAATAAATAAAATAATAACACATGCGCCTATTTTAACCTTATCCCAGGTGCCTACTGGTCGCTTCAATTATTTATGATAAATATAATAACGTAAGACCCTATTCCCTTATAACCCGGGGTGCTTACTGGCTGCTTTAAGTATCTTTAATAAATAAAATAAATTTACAAGCCCTCATGCCCACACAACTCGGGCGCTTACTGGCTGCTATGATTATAGATTAATTAAATATAATGACGCAAGAGCCTATCCTCACATAACCCAGGTTGATAAGTGGTTTTTTTAATTATTTATAGTATATAAAATAATAAAACAAGTGGCAATCCCCACACGACTCAGGGCCCTTACTGGCTAGTTTAAGTATTTATGATAAATAAAATAATAACTCAAGAGCTAATTTCAACACAACCCGGCTGCTCTAATTTTTTTTAATCAATGAACTAAAAACACAAGCCACAATCTTCACCTAACCCGGGGTGCTAACTGGTCACTTTAATTATTTATAAGCGCCTATCCCCTTACAACCCAGAGCACTTACTGGCTGCTTGAAGTATTGAAAATAAATGAAGTAATAACACAAGCGCCTCACCTGGGGTGCTTACTGGCTGCTCTGACTATTGATGAAATAAATATAATAACCTAAAAGCCTATCTTTACATAAACCAAGGCACTTACTGGCTGCCTTGAATAATTGTGATAAATAAAGTTATAATGCAAGCGGAAACTTCTACTTAACCTTGGGCGCTTATTGATTGCTTTAATTTTTATAATAAATAAATTAACAACGCATGCACCTCTCTTCACACAACTTGAGGCACTTAGTGGTCGTTTTAAATATTTATAAGAAGTTAATTAATATAAGAAGCACCAATATTCAGTCATCTGAGGGCGCTTACTGGCTGCTTTCAGTACTTACAAGAAATAAAATAATAACACAGGCCCCTATCTTAACACAATGCGGGGCCCTTACTGTTCGCTTTACATATTGATAATGAGTATAATAACGCAAGAGCCTAAACACACAAAACCTAAGGCTTCTTCTTGCTGCTTTAATGATTCATAATAAGTAAAATAACAACACAAGCGCCTATCCACACACAACCCAGGGCGTTTACTGAACGCTCGTATTATTTATGCATAATATAATGACACAAGAGCCTACGCACACACATTCCAGGGCGCTTACTGATCGCTCGTATTATTTATGCATAATATAATGACACAAGAGCCTACGTACACATATTCCGGGGCGCTTACTGGTTGCTTTAATAATTTATAATAAATAAAATAATAACCCAAGTGCCTATACACACACATCCCGGGATGCTTTCTAGCTGCTTCAAGTATTTTTAATAAATGAAATAAAATGACAAGCCCCCATCCCCATCCAACCCTGAGCGCTTACTGTCTGCTTTAATGATTGATAAAATAAATATTATGATACAAGAGCCTATCTCCACATAACCCAGGGCGCTTATTGGCTACTTTAATCATTTGTGATTAATGAAATAATAATACAAGGGGCAATCTACACACATCTCGGGGCGCTTACTGGTCGCTTTAATTATTTATAAAAGATTAATTAATATAACAATCGCCAATTTCAACACAACCCAGGGCGCTTATTGGCTACTTTAATCATTTGTGATTAATGAAATAATACAAGGGGCAATCTACACACATCTCGGGGCGCTTACTGGTCGCTTTAATTATTTATAAAAGATTAATTAATATAACAATCGCCAATTTCAACACAACACAAGGTGCTTACTGGCTGTTTTGAGTATTTGTGATAAATATTATAATAACACAAGTGCCAATGCCCACACAACCCAGAGCGCTTACTGCCGGCTTTAAGTATTGAAAATAAATAAAGTATTAACACAAGTGCCTATTTCAACACAACCCAGGGCGCTTACTGGTCGCTTTAATTGTTTATAGTCAGTAAATTAACGCAAGAGCCTATCTTCACATAACTAAGGGTGCTCACTGGCTGCTTTGATCATTTGCGATTAATGAAATAATAACACAAGGGGAAATTTACACACATCTTGGGGTGGTTACTGGTCGCTTTCATTATTTATAATAAATAAAATAGTAACACAAGTGCTTATCTCAACACAACTTTGGGCAATTACTGGTTGCTTTAATTTTATTATTATTGCCCAATTTTACTCCGTAAAATAAGACTTATTTATTGAAATATTTGTGTTTTCTAGCAAATTCGGCTCATTTTTAACATTTGAGGTTAGATCAATCAAATTGAAAGTCGGAAATTCAAAATTTTCCTCGACAGGTGCTTTGTATATCATCTCACCTTGAAAATAAAAAAAAGTTATCCAAATGGGTCAAAAATTGTGGTCTCTAGATAATTTTAAACAAAAAAAGTAAGTTTGGGCCCACCGTGCATCAGCCCAAAGGCTTCATTTGTTTTTACTTACAGTATACTTTTCTTTCAAATCGTTGACTCGGCGTTGTGGTGTTAGATTTTACCGAGCGATATGTATGGAGTGGTGTACGTCGAGCTAGCGTTGACCTAATGTTTGAGTTTATGTCTTATATCATACAGTAGTGGCGTATTTCATTTGTTTTTTTTATTTCACGTCCTAGTAATAGTCTTTGTCATACTTTGTTTATTTGAATATTCTTTAAAATTTAATTTTTTCATCAAGATAAGAATGATGTGTCAATCAAGTAGAATATTGAATCTTGAAATGTTCTAAACAATTCAGTAATTGGACTATCATTGAATTAAAAAAGTAAATTAAACCAACAGCCAAGTTATATCTTATCTAATGATTTAATAAATTAAGAAAAGCCAGTTAAATAGTTGATCTTACAAATAGTATGAATAATAAAGTTTCAGATTCACATTTACAATGTTTATAGATTGTATAGTTTCCTTAACCTAACCTACCTTTATGATTGTTGGTTAGCCGCTACTTACACGAACGCAGTCGCAAGATTGAACTAGGTTGACCGCAACGATGATCCTAATCCTATACTCTCCAACCTTAATAGTTACTTTGGAGCACTTGATGAAAGAGAAAAGGCGAATATTGTTATGTTGTGAAGAGTTTCTCTACTCTTGCGTTAAAGGAGAACGCGAAGAGCTTAACTTAGTTACTCTCAATTGACACGAGCACAGTTGTGGTACAATAATTACGCAGTAATTGATTATTAAAACTGGTGATCTTTTAGATTTTTATATTAAGCACAAGTTCTTGTCAAAATTATGTATGATATTTCTTTTAGACATACGCAGTAAAAAGTATTAAAATTGTTGATTATTCCCATTCTTGGATGTACCACTGCGAATTGATGTCGTAAGATAAGCGCTTTATGAGATTGTTCGAGGTTGCACGCACAGTTCGAATTTTGCGACGGTAGCTTGTATCAAAAGAAGTAAGTTATATGTCACACGATTGCAGAAGCAGGTGTATCGCTTGATGTTTCGAGATTGCTGGGCTTTGGCTTTTCATAATTTAGAAACGAAACTTTGTTTTTCAAAGTAATAAATATTAAGTTGTTATAATTGGCCTTTTGGGAGGTAGGTGGCTTTGAACAGAGCGGGAGAGTTGAGGGGAGCTGGAGTCGTCTTCGAGGATATCGATCAGCGGTCGAGATCGAGCAGCAAGAAGCACCCTGTGTTTGTGACTATAGGTGTGGAAAGGTGGTGCACATCCCTGTGATAGAGATTCTGGATGTGAAGATGTAGAGCACTTTCGCTGGAATCCTTTTTCCCCACTGGAGCTGTTGCCACTTGGGGGTGGTAGGGTAGTGACCAGCAGCAGTCCAGGAATGCTAGTTGCCAATATGTTGGTCAGATTTTCACAGTAGGTAGACTACGATACCCCGTTATACAGACAAGGATGGCGAGAGTAGCTAAAATTAAAGTGGACACATAGAGCCTTTTGCTTTGTTTAATACATAAGTGTTTATTGTATTAAATTATCGCTCTAGCCACTGCCTTTGCACAGGTCTCGTCAAGCGAGAACCTGGCATAGGCTTGGATCGTGTGATCTGCACTGGAAAAAAGTTGGAAGCGATGCTCACCCAAAATCCCTCTAGCGACTCACCCAAGTAATTGGTTTGATTGTTCACCCGGTTTGGGTGGGCAGTTACCCAAAACAGGGAAGCAGCACCACCAAGACCTTTGGTAAGCAAACGCCGCAGTTTTTGATTGAACAGTTAGCTCAGCATATTACGGCTACTTATAACTTATTTATTCAAGTTTGATATTTTACTATGGATCACCCAATGGAAGGATTAAATATTCCTAATAGTACATTATAATGATATTTATTTTGATGTAAATATTTATTTTGATGTAAGAATTTACAATGAAATGGCTTTTGATGAGCTTATTCAAGTTTGATATTTTACTATGGATCACCCAATGGAAGGATTAGATATTCCTAATAGTACATAATAATGATATTTATTTTGATGTAAATATTAGCTACGTGTTTTTCATTACAAGCTTGTGATAACAATTATGTTGTGACAAAATAATTTTTGTAATTTTAATTTTGTTTAATTCTTGGCAAATAAAAACTTTTTAACAAACAATTAAAAAAAAATTTTTCATTATGAACATAAGCATTTTTATTATAGGAATTATGTCTGATTCACTTTTAATATGCAGAAAAAAAGTTTTAGGTACGTAAGTATTAATGTATGCAATTTATGGATCTTATAATATTAAAAAATGCATTAAAGAACATCAGTTCCATTTAAATTAAAAAAAAGTCCTAAACGATTGAAAGCAAGTGAAAAATCATTTTTAACACCAAGAATATGCGAAAAAAAACACTTATTTGTGTAACCTAATTATTTTCCTATGTAAACATTTTTTTACTTTTATCAACGATAGTTGTACCGTGCGTAGTTTGTAAATTGTATTTGAATATATTTTCATAATTTGATTTTAACGAGCGCACAGCCTAGTTGCCTTAAAAAAATTTGTATATGATTTATTTATACATACAAAATTTGTAATTCACATATCTTGCATGTCTCCCATAAGTATTAAAATAAAATCAGTATATACATGATGATTAACAAAGTTATTTACGTGTAAAAGTAGTAAATTTTATTTTAATTAAACTGTTCAATCAAAAACGGCGGCGTCTGCTCACCCAAGGTCTTGCTGCTGCTGTTTCCCTGTCTTGGGTGCACCCAAACCGGGTGAACAGTCGAACCAATACCTCGAGTGAGACGCTAGAGGGATTCTGGATGAGCGTCGCTTCCAACTTTTGCGGCGTCTGCTCACTTAAGGTCTTGGTGCTACTGCTTCCCTGTCTTAGGTGAACTGCCCACCCAAACTGAGTGAACAGTCAAACCAATATCTTGGGTGAGCCACTAGAGGGATTTTGAGTGAGCGTCGCTTCCAAATTTTCTCCAGTGTGGGTGGATTCCTTGCAAGAAGTTGCGCAGCCCGTCCTATATACTATAAACTAACTTTTTACTTGCGATGTTTGGTAGAAACTAGTAGTTATCCAGACGGCATCCACAATGTCAAAAGCATTCTTAAAGATTTTTTTTAAACATGACAAGAATTCTTTAAAGTATTCTGATTTTGTTGTAAAAGGGTTCTTAAAGTATTATTTTTGTATTCTCGCTACGTCACCCATTTAATAATACTTTTATAATGTTAATGGAACGTTGACTGATTTGATGTTTTCGTTGGTATTAATAATTATGCTAAAAAAGAATACTTTTGTAATTACAAAGGAACGTTCGATAGTTTGTACGTTTATATGCTATGAAGAAGAGGTATTCTTTTATAATAGTTACATAGTACATTTATACTGCCTAATGATCATATTTAGAATATTTTAAGAAGACTACCAGAATGTTGTTGATTTGAATTTTATAACCAGCTTGATCTGGATATTTTTTCAGAATGCTTATATCATACTCTAAGAATATTACATATATAAGAGGTTGTATTAATTCCCGATGAATTCATTCATTCATTTATTTATTGAATCAATAAACAAAAGTAAATCCAGTACAACAAAGAGTTTACAAAGTAGGATAGTTTATAATAGTAGTAGGCGTAGTTGGCGCTGATCATTGTAGTTGATATTTTACGCATTGACGGATACACAAGGTAATAAAATACTTAGAATAAACACTAAAATACTTGCAATATTGTTGTTAAATTCTAAAATTTAAAAATAATAAGCATTTTTTTACATCCATAAAGATATTACAAATATAAATATTACAAATACTGAAGTAACTTTAGAAGCGTATCAAATATTTCCATTTGTAAGCAATTGTTACATGATAATTAAATTTTTGATCGTTACTCTTATAATTTATTTTTCTGTAACGAGTTGACAAACATAGTATTTCTTGTAACACGTAAAAACTAAATAAATATGGATACGCAACAGGTATAATTTTCCATGTAAATCATCAAAATAAAAAAATATGTTCGAGAGCTGTAAGTAGCGTAACGATGTCTAAGACCTGAACAGATACCAGTTGAAATGCCCCACAGGCATTTTTATGGACAAATACACAGGAGAATATCGGTACCTTCTCTAATTTTATTTGGAACAGGTGACTTTCTTGTTAAAAATGCTCAAGCTTAAGGAAAAATCATAGAATACTATTAAAGGTGCCAGAACAGCTACATTTGGATTAAAAACTAGTTATTTCTTTTTTGGTACCATTTTTGGTATGTTGCATTCCGTGTCAACAGATAAAAGACGGAGAAACAACTCTTAGCAAGTATAAACTTACTTGAAATAAAATTTTCACATTACATAAAAAAAAATGAATACACTTTTAAAGTGATAAGTATTATTTTCACATCTATTAAGATGTTTCCACCACTTTTATTGAATACTGTTAGCTTATTCATATTATTAAATCATTTCTTTATTATTATTCATTTATTTCTCTTTAACATGCTCATAAATCTCATATTTTTTGTAACACGTAAAAACTACATGAACATGTATACGCATAAGTTATAATTCTTTGTAGAACTAATTAACATTAATAAAAAAAAGCTATGTTTGAGAGCTGTAAGAAGTGTACCGATGTCTAAGACTTAAAAAGGTACCAGTTTTAATACATACAGGCACTTTTATGGATAAATACAATGGACAATATTGGTAACTTAACTAATTATGTATGGAATCGATAATTTCGTTTAATTTCAAGTGCGCAAGGTCAACGATAAATGATACATACTAGTAAGGTTGCCAAAATAGCTACAGTTGGACAACAAACTAATCAAATTTTTTTGGTATACTCCTTGGCATGTTGCACCCAGTATTTTACGTCGTTCACGACTCCATCCCTTGTGTATCCGTCACTGATACCGACGATCGTATCTACAAAACCAATACTTTTATGTTAATATTATAGCTTATGCGTACTCTGGCAAACAAACAACTTATTCTGACTGATTCGTTGTATTACCAATTAGAATGAAACAAATGTTTTTCTTATGAATTGGTGTCTTATTTGTATTAATTCCAGACCACGAATAATATTTTGCTACCAAAACACTATCCAGAATGCGCCTACAAGCATTTCTCACAAATTTTACCTGACTTGAACCACCAACACTTCTAACAACTTGAGCCTGCGAATAATCGAGCATTTCCAAATTAGTATTATAGTAATATTGTGATATGATTATACTACATTTTACAGAGTCGCATATACGTTTATAACAACTCAAAAAAGCACAGGCTGGGGTGACAACGTCAAGACTTCTTTTTTTCTAACACCAAAATATGGCTTCATGTACAATATTTTCGATGTTACAGGTATACAGAGAACAATTTTCAATTGCAGTTTATTTTAGCCACAACTTTATATAAACATTTAAGTCGTTACATCTTTCTGCTAATTGGGATTGCAACAGTAACAATTGACCACGGCTGACGTGTATTCCCTCTCTTGCGGAAAAATACTGCAGGCCGTATGAAAGAAATGTAGTTTATGCTTTTTTTTCGCAACAAAAAATTAATTCCTCGTAAAAAGTTAATTAGTGCAAATTTAACGGTATCAGCGATATTAAGCCACTTTCTTCACTCTGATTAAAGCGTTTACAAAGGCCAAAAACAGCGTTTTCGAAGTACAGAGTACTGTTAATCCTAATTCGAGCAGGTTTTTGGTATACATATATCTAAGTTTCTCCTGCTGCACATAAGATAAATATGCTGCTCAATGATGCGTTATCTGTACTCTGAAAATTGGAAACGCTATTTTCGGCCATAATGAACGATTAAGTCAAAGTAAGAAATAACAACATAACGCTTATACTGATAAATACATGTACTCAAATAACTTTTTATGCGCAACATGTTTTTCACCACTAAATAAACCAATTAACTACATTTCTCTCAATAAAACTGTACGAGGTTTCAAAAAACTCTAACATAGGATAAGATGTGTAAGTAAAAATTAGATCACAAAAATTCATACATATTCAATTTGGGCTGCAACAGAGTCCTCCAGTAATTTTTCCAAATCGTCAAACTGTCGCGTGGTGGATACTGGAAATGGAGGGAGAACTTTCTTCTGTTCTTTGTCTCAAGCTTCTCTTCCAATGTGTAAAGATTGAATCATAGGGATTAGTGTATTAAACTTTGCCATATACTGCCAATGGTATTTTTTAAATTGTTCATGGGAAAGGCAATGACCTGAAACAGTATTTTGTTCATCACTACGGATTATTGTAAATTTTTAGAACGATTCTTATGTTAAATGTAAAATGTCACTTCCTGCAGAAAATGTTACAGGAAGTCCTCCAGTAACCCTGCATGCAAACCTGCAGTATTGCCTGCAGTTAATCGCTACGACCTACGTGCATAGTTTTGAAGCAGCGCCATAATGGAAAAAACGAGAACTATTGGCCTCGCATAGCAAAAGGCAATATTCGCAAGATATTCGCAATATATGTCTTTGCAGGTTACGCTGGCTCATAGCTCTAAAAGATACACGGTATTAAATATGTATTTCATTGCACTTCAGTCAAGATATTTTAATTTACTGAAGGTTTGCCAGCATTTATATCAGGATGACAGCACCAAAACTGGCAAGTTAAAGTGTTTTTAGACAATTTTTAAAAAATAATTTTTTTTTCTAATTGAAATTTTTTAAAGTATTGCTCTAAAGCACTTAAACTTGCCAGTTTTGGTGTTATCATCCGGATGATAACGCCTTCTTACACTGATAAACCTTCAATAAATTAGATCAGGACACAATTTTTTTGCTCTTACCTACAATTATTGTTCTGACCAAAAGTAGAACAAAGCATAGTACAAGTGCAGTTATGTATATTCTTTTCATGCTTATTGGATTGTGTTTTTGCATTGTTATACAAAGTTGTAATTACTACGTCAGGCTAATTTTGACTTTTAAACCAACGATTTTCTGATGACTGTACTTATTGTTGGATAATAATGAAAAATCTACTTTGAGTTTTGATTTTCTCGGAATCATACTTAGAAAATTCTCCTATTTTATATACGTATTTTAATACTTATTAAGATGCAATTTGCAATATTAATATTTCTTGTGTATTACGAATAACAATTATGAATGCAATAGTGGAATGACGTAATATTCATTTTTGTGAAAAAATAAACAGGCCTTGCAATAGATTTTTTTGCGAGAAAAACAGTTAACGGAGACAGCTGTGAAACGATGGAAATGTCAAGGATTTTGGAATCTACAGGATAGTTTGCTACACTTTTGCTTTTTGTATCTACCAATAACTACGATTTCTCCACTTTTTTCGCCAAAAAAATGTATAACAACAACACGCTTATCATGTAATATGCAACAGTTATCTGGCTTGTTTGTCGTGAATTCAAATGTTTTCAACATCAGTTTTTTGTCACTATTAATGCAATTAAAAGGCAATTCATTATGTGGTGGTCCTTTAAGTTTTGGGATTATAACATTAATCTTCACTGTATTGCACGGCCTTCGTCCCTCTGAAAGCCGACGGTGTATTTGCTGCAAAACCTTCTCATTTTTCCTTACGATTCTCTTAATGAATTTTATATTGTTTTCAAATTTGAACGCACTAAATGACTCTAATGGCCCATACAGTTTTACGTCATCAGCCAGATGTATTAAGCTGTGGATTGTCCATGTTACAAACTGAGAACCATATAGTTCTTTGTATTGACGTACAAAAAAGCTCAGTAACTAATGACTATAATCTACATATTGAGCACAGTACTGAGGACTACTTAAAAGTCTTACAGCAAGACTAAAGTTGTTAAAATGAAGAATATAATCAGCAAGTAGGAAGCTATCATCCAGGATTACGGAAGCTCAGTACATACAGAATAAGCGCAGGGTTGTAGCTTTCCATCTACCTAGCTCTGAAAAACCTTGAGGCTTGCGGTTAAATTCTTTGGGTATGTATTGTGCTAGATTTTTTAAACTATTTGAAAGTTCAATCGTTTGTGCAGCTGCAAACTTTGGAATAAATTTAATCTACATTTTTAATAAGGTTTTCGTTGCACTGAGAAACACAAGGTGCATTGGATCATGTGGAAATTGCTGTACCATCTCAATAGGCAAAGCTTCAAATGGAGAATTTCCTACACGGTGTTCTTCTTGAACACGATTTTTGAATGATTCGTTTGTTCGTAAATTTGCTTCTTCATTAACAAACGTCATTCGAGATATGTAAGTTCCTTCTTCAGAGCATTTTCCACAGTCAAAGTAACCGTTATGCTGCTTTGTAGCGGTACAAAAACTACGAGCCGGACTATCACATACTATACATCTCAGTGAGACTATATACTGAACCCCATCGTAATTGAAACCTTCAGTGTTTAGCTGTTGATACTCCCTTATGAAAGGCTGAACATACTAATTAATCGATCGGGGTTTTTCAGTACCATGATACACACCAATAACGAATGGTGGCTCATCAGCTGTGACCATGTGGCCTTGTATTGGCCACAAAGTTCTTTTCGTGGACTTTGTAAATAGCAACCCATCAAGATTAATATCAACAAGTATTGTTGTGTGTAGTTTAACCATTCTACCTAAAATTTGGTTTAATGCCTTCTGCAATCTGTAATGCAAGTATTCTCTCGGGTTACAGGAAGTAATGATGGTTGATGTTGGCGTCTTAATCAGAGTTCTTGCATCGTTTGGTAGTTCGTCGTGCCCAGCATTTCTAAGAATTTTTAATAACTTGGACATGTTATCCCTTCCGATAGTGCCACATTCAATGTACCACTGCCGTAGAGAGTCTTTTAAATTTGTCTCTTGAATTTCTACATGAAACTCTTCATCAGACAAGCTTGCAGCATCTGAGCAGTCACTGCTTATTATGCTTGAAATATCACTTCTGTTATCCTCTAACTCTAAAACATCCAAAAGCAGTTCATAATTACTTTGCAAAATACTATTGTCATTGATAGAGCTAGTATCGAAAGAGTTCTCATAAATTTTTTCTAAAACGTTACAACTGTAGCTGTGCTGAGCTTCTTCTTGAATGCTTGAAATGTTGACGGTATTTTCAATTTCTTCATGATGTTCCACTTGGTTCATATCAGCAATATACATATCATCGAGATGCCTAAATCTCTGACGTTTGCTCAGTTGAAAAAATTTTTTCGGTACTCAATCTGTTACAAAACAAATCTGATGAAGTNAACGTACGCTCGTTTACATGGATCATTCTATCAAAAACGGCATATTTTATGTCCCTGTACAATTATAATGTCGTTTATGGAAATGTTGATGTTAACTGCTACAGGTACAACAGAATCAAGAACATGAAAAAGTATCTATGTAAATTAAAACGCAAAAAGGGGCTGAATTAACACTACGGGCTCATGTCTTATTAAAAAATTTGCAGTTTTTATGGTGCCTGGAAGCGAGATATGGAGTTTTTAATTACTTTACGGTGTGGGATCTTACAGTTATTAACGGAAACAACATTTTCACGCATCTTAGAGAACCAAAAAAATCCGTATTTTGGTCTTAGATGGTGTTGAAGTGGCGGGACCGACATCTTATAAATTTAACGTTATAATGGAATATGCTCTCACAAATGCATGCAATTGAATTTGAGCGTTCCCATTTACATGTTTTGTATTGTATTTGGGTTGGCGATAGTACAGAATTTCTTCTGATTTCTGTGTCCCAGTAAGCCAATTCTACAGGCTCGCGAATTTGTAAATTCGATCTCCCCAAAATCAAAACTATGAATTCGTAACGCTAAGAAATGTCGTGTATCTGAAAGAAGTGTTAGATTATCGACTTGGAAGATGACGGGTTAAAGTATAGCTGTTTTGTATATGATATAAGTGTAGTGGCGAAGTTTACATATTATCCCTTCCGATTGTGCCACATTCAATGTACCACTGCCGTAGAGAGTCTTTTAAATTTGTCTCTTGAACTTCTACATGAAACTCTTTATCAGACAAGCTTTCAGCATCTGAGCAGTCACTGCTTATTATGCTTGAAATATCACTTCTGTTATCCTCTAATTCTAAAGCATCCAAAAACAGTTCATAATTACTGTGCAAAATACTATTGTCATTGATAGAGCTATTATCGAAAGAGTTCTCATAAATTTTTTCTAAAACGTTACAACTGTAGCTGTGCTGAGCTTCTTCTTGAATGCTTGAAATGTTGATGGTATTTTCAATTTCACCATGATGTTCCACTTGGTTCATATCAGCAATATACATATCATTGAGATACCTCAATCTCTGACGTTTGCTCAGTTGAAAAAAATTTTTTCGGTACTCAATCTGTTACAAAACAAATCTGATGAAGTCTTTGTTATTGATGATCAGTGCTCTTGACGCCAGCAGTTGCAACGCGCGAAAATTACTAAAACCCTTTTTATTGAAACGCAAAAGCTTATAATTCCAGGGCTTATTCGGAAATAATGTATTGGTCGGCTTTGGGATTGACATGAACCCCCACTCCGGGCTCAGAGCGTGTGTTTGCACGTGTCAAAAATAGTTAATGAGCTGATATAGAGACAACGTGAGAGTGTTTTATGTGAAAGCAGTTCTATAGGCTGTACAAGAGAGGATGTTTGCTGGATGGTGTCTATAGTCACCAGATTAACTTATGTTAACACGTGCGAACATATCCTCTTTCAATTAAGTAGGGGTGGGATTATGTAAAAACCTAAGAGCTATCAAAAAAAGTTCAGATTAGGCACCCCCTCACATCGCTGCTCACAAGCCGCACAATCCAAGGGGCTAAAAAAAAAGCAAGCTTACAATGTTTTAAATGATACTTATGAATTCTTTATTACAAAATATCTACTGGAAAATGTCCACTAACATAGTCATCATTCTATTGGTTCTCATGATAACTTACTTTAATTGTCACTTGAAAGTAAATTTTAAGTAATCTAACTAAAAGCTAATTCAGAATTAAGCAACTATAGGGCTAAGTGAGTATGTACGTATAATTTCATAACATCTTTATTATGACTTTACTGACTGAATGACTAGCTCTTTATATTAATTATGATTGTTTTGTTTTTTCAAGATAAATAAATAATCATTTTTTACGAAAAAAAAAAAATTTAGAAAAATGTTATAATTTTATAGTTTTAATTAATGTTTGGTAAGAAGACCCATTTATCGATCCATTTTTTAATTACCGCAGGCTTCTGACACAAGACAATCTAACTGAAAAAACAGTCATAAGTACGTACCCTGCCAAAATTATGTTGCAAATAAAATAAACAGGTAGAAACTGAAAAGTATTAAACTGTAAAAGTGAAAAGTAAAGGGCACAGTTAAGGAAGTTTGGGAGAAAAGTTAAAAATGAAGAAATGTGTCCAAAAAATGTATGTTACATTTGAGCATGTTGAAAGTGCACATGAATTTTTTCAGATTTTTCACCATAGGAAATTTTTGAGAAAAAAATTATGAAATATTAACAGTTTAACACGGTCTCTTATGAGATAGCAAGGTTAGGTTTGCCTTTTAATTGAAATGAAGGTATATTCTAAATGTGTTGGAATAAATAAAACGTTTTCATAGATAACTTGGTACAAAAGGAAGATGCTCGACAAAAAAAATAAAGCCTTGCCAGGCATTATTCAAAAATATAAGCAGTTACAGTCGTACTTTTTCAAGTTTGTAGAGTGCAAGAGAAGGTGCGCTGTAAAGGGGGCCCAGATGCGCGGGCAGGGAGGACTCCCCGTTCCTCGTCTCTCTGAATGATACTCCCAAACCTCTTTAAGTGAAAAGTAAGGAAAAAAGTAAAATGAAATGGGGAAAGAGGAAGCCCGTACAGTATGCAAAAGAAAACGTGTTCAGCTTGGAAGAAAATAAAAGGCCGAAAAAAAGCTGAACAGATTGTTGCAAAAAAAAAGATTTGCTAAATAAACTTAATCAAGAGCAAGAAAACATAGAAAAAAAATGTAATACTTTCATGTCGTTTGTAGCCATTATCTATTTAATATTTTTTTATTAATCTGCATGATAATTGGTCGATTAACTATTAATTTTTCTACGTTTCATTTGTTTGTTTGGTTGGAAATATTTTTACAGTACTTGCATTTCTACTGCTAGCGCATCCTTGTTGGTTGAAGGCTGAACCAATTCTAGTACCAAGTATGTAGTTCAAACTGTATATGCGTGAATAGACCCAAACATAAGCTATCTCAAAAGTTCAGTAAATTTTATTTAATCATTAGGTGACGGATCTCGTCAATACGTTGAAGGACAAAATGTATTTAATGCAATCTAGATTTTTTCATTCCTCTATGAAATTAAAAACGTCGCATCAAACAGATTTCGTCTGTTCATGTTGGAAATAAATTGATTTGTTATACATAAGCGAGTGTTAAAAATATGCTTTCTATGCTCCTAAAAAATGACAGGTAATTTTTCTTGCTCAGCTGGCTCTCAAGGTAGGTGTAATCATTTTGTAGGTACTTGAATACATTTGTCGAGGTGTATAAGTTAGGAAATATGTAAACAATGAACTGAAAAACAATTTTCGATGAGAACTACTTCATTGCTTTGTAAGAACTGGTAAGTCTAAAATAGCAACAGTGACGTATACTGACCATACTGATATACTATATTGCATAGTTAACTAATTTTAAAAGTAGTTGTCTTTCTTAAAATGTAAGCTACTAACAAATTTTTTAGTATTAACTTGGGTTATGTTGCACGCCTCAATCTATTATTTTCGAACACAACTATGATCTAATATACTATCAAAAATAATTCCGTTCACACTTAAATTATTATCGCACTCAGACATTTCCTAATTCATTGTGAAACCTAAAAGGATTTCGGAGTAATTGGAGCTTCTATTGTCTTCATGTGTACTATACTGTTTACTGCTATAGCCGTTTGAACTAAATTCTTAGTAGTAGAATCGCTTAACACCGCGAATAGCCTGCAGTAACTAGCTACTTTACCCTGTACTCTGTGTTGATAAAGTATTGGTCTGAAATGTGCTGCGTAAAACATTAACGGATTTTAAAAAGATGAAACAAGGTACGGAGTAGTCAAGCTAATGTCAATTTTTATTAAGTTAAGTTTACTGCCGTAACCGAACTAAAGTAGAGTGGATACATTTTTGTTACGTATTGTTCAGAACAGGCTAGTATGCTCCCCATCATAAGTATTATTTTACCTGAGTAGTGAGCTGTTTACTAGCCTAGTTGTTGGATTGTAGCGAAATGCGCAGTGATTTAAAGTTGGATTATTGGCATAACTCAGAAAGCCTGCTTTTCAGTTTTTTTTAATTTCCTCGCGTGCACTCATCGCTTTTGGGAGCAGTGCTGATTACAAAGTTTAACTAATTAAAGTAAAACACCTACACAGACACACGTGTACACGTATACATATATATGTACATATATATACATATTCTATTAGATACAGAATAAAATTTCTTACCAATATTTAGAATGCTGTAGATATCAGGGTGTACAAGCAGTCCTGCAGCAATGCCACGTCACTGGATACTTAGCAATGAAAATAGAAATGTAATAATTAGTGTTACTATTCTACTTCTAACAGCAAGCTTACAGCAATATTGTTTAAATAGACTTGTTCGGTTCAAGTGCTCCAAGCGCTCTAAGATTTATACATTTGGCCAATTTATGGCCAAGAGTATAAACATAGATATACGCGTCAATAAGTCTGGGGTCACTCAGAGCGTTCGGAGAACGTGAATCGAACAAGTCTAACGTAACATATATTAGTACTTAAGATAATATTCATGCACCGATATCTAAGAGTAGCCACCGATACGATGAACATACTTTTTCATATCAGGGTTCTTGACTTAAAGGTAGAGGCCTGGGAAATTTAAAGTTCCCTACAACACTGATAGAGTGAACTTATTTTTATCGCTTGATTAAAGTCTGTATTAAAGATCTAGCAAGTTTGTCGAGGAAAAAAGCTGATTCCCATTTTGATCATTACAAAAAATAAATTAAGCATTAATTTACCGAGATTTTTAGAGACAAAAGGGAGATTTGGCGTATAAATATGTGCGTCATTTGATTATTGCAATAAAAATTATGTGCACATGGATCGGCAGGGTACAAAACCTATAAATGTCGAGTAAAGTAATCATAGAATTAAACATGAGGTGGTTTTATTTCCATAATTAATATTTTGCTACAACTGTTGTCAAACAAAGAGCTGTCGCACATTCTTAAGGCTTCAAAAAATAAATAAAGCCTTACTGTCAGTGGTTTTTTTGTAAACATGCATAAAGAGAGTGAGAGAGAGAAGTAAGAGAGTAGAGAGAGAGATAAGAGTTTCAAGAACTTGTTGTGTAAGATAAAAAATAATTGCTTATTTTAATCTCTTAGAAAAATACTTTTATATATAATAAACATATAAATGAATCGTTAATTTTTGGCTCAATACTCATTTGGATTTGAATTATAATTACACTAAAATTTCAATGCAAAATAAGTAAGAAAGTAGGTAGAGGACAATTGTTCGATATTAATATTTTTATTAATTATTGAAATAAAATATGTATGTGCGATACGAAAAAATGCAAGAAGACTTCTCGTCTTGGTCTCGAAATTTTCGGTTCTTGGTTTCAAAAGGCTTTGGCCATGGTCCGACGAAGCAGCAATGGACGCACGGAAGATTGTTGTTACCAGAATAAGCTACACCAAAAGTGACGAGCATAGAAAAATAACGTACAGGTCTTGAGATTTCTGCAACCAGTCTCACATTTTGACATACTTATCTGGATCACCGAAAAACCTGTGACTAGTCGGTTTTATAACTATACTAGTACAAGTTTTTCAATAGCTTTGGTACAGGATTTTTCTGTACCATGGATAGTCTATTAAATTTGTATACTGCGCATGGCTTTCTAGTGTGCCGTCTACCGCGCATAGTACGTGCGCTTATAATATACAGTGGAGATATGTATATATATATATATATATATGCATACTTGCATACATGTATGCGATTGTCATTGTTATTTTGGCTCAATATGTAAATTGTTCTTTGCAAGTGAAAACCAATTATCATACGCTACAGGAAAAAGACTACAAGTGCCTACTACACTTATCATTACATCTTGTTGGATTCGTATCAATGTATTGAACGTTATATTGTGTTGTGGTGGATATACTGAAATCCTAACCTCTTGAACTTTTACAGCTTTGTATGCATATATATATATATACTGACATTCTGAATGCTCCCACTGGCCGACTAACTTTCTGTACTGGTACAGGAAAAACCCGTACCACGTATCGGATTTTGACGTACTAAGTATAAGGTTTATCTATACTCACTAAGATACTTTAAAGTATACTACCGTACCAATGTACCTGTACCAGTACACATTTTTCTTGTACAGAGTATCGAAAATGCTTGTACTAACATATAGAACCTGTTTTTCTGGTAACAACAATCTTCCGTGCGGGACAAGCGGTGTGTACATTTTTTATACTGTACAGTGATTGTGGTGGGTCTTTGCAACTCCTCACCCATGTTGCCTTCCTTCCCCAAATACATTTATAAATATGTGTGTGCGTGAGGGGGAAGATATGAGGGGAGGGTGTTAAAGAATATATTGTATGGTGAATTAGATAACAGATAAACACCACATAAAATCGTTCGTGGCTACTGCTTGTTAAAAACATTTATTACTTAACAAAAAAACGTTAAGTTTATATAATAAGTTATAATTAAACATTTTCATACATATGTAAGTCTGTGCGCACACCATTTCGATTATGTTCGAAGCAATGATGCGTAAATAGAGAATCGATCCATTAATGAGCTGGCTCTTGGTAAAAATGCTCCTCAGCGATTACTCACGTAACTTTTCATTGCACTCGAGCCCCCAAATTTGAGGACAACGAGATATGGAGGGGGGGGGAGAAATTTTTTTTTTGGTTTGTTATCCAAACTCAACTATGGTTAACGTAATGGCTTCACCGTAAATATGCTACCAAAATTTTTCTAGCCGAAACATACCAAAGGATTTCGAGTTATTAAATAATTAAAAAAAAAAAAAAAATTTCATGCTAACTGCTTGAAAATTCGAGGGACTATTAAATTTTATTTGCTTATTACTTACTCAAATCACCGTCTATTATTACTGCGAGGGTGTTGCATATTTAATTGTTAAGGGCGGTGAAAACTTGTGGTTTCAAAAAAACATGTGAAAAATAAGTTTAATACTGTAATCGTTATTTAAAACGGATCATTCCCCCCCCCCATCACGGTTGTTAAAAAATCTTCTAAACATGCTCTCCACCAGGCACCTGAAAGTCATTTAATTTTACAAATTTAAGAGATAAAAAATGAGGGTCAAATTTTATTTCAAACCGATGGCATTGAAACATATTTTTTCTGAAGCCCCCAAAAAGCTACATTTTTATCGTCATCCGTAATGATCTTGATGTACACGAATATTAAAAATTAATCCAATTTTATCGATGGGTAAGAGTTAATGCGAGTACTTTGAATTATCAAATATTTACGAACACAACTATGATCTAATATACTATCAAAAATAATTCCGTTCACACTTAAATTATTATCGCACTCAGACATTTCCTAATTCATTGTGAAACCTAAAAGGATTTCGGAGTAATTGGAGCTTCTATTGTCTTCATGTGTACTATACTGTTTACTGCTATAGCCGTTTGAACTAAATTCTTAGTAGTAGAATCGCTTAACACCGCGAATAGCCTGCAGTAACTAGCTACTTTACCCTGTACTCTGTGTTGATAAAGTATTGGTCTGAAATGTGCTGAGTAAAACATTAACGGATTTTAAAAAGATGAAACAAGGTACGGAGTAGTCAAGCTAATGTCAATTTTTATTAAGTTAAGTTTACTGCCGTAACCGAACTAAAGTAGAGTGGATACATTTTTGTTACGTATTGTTCAGAACAGGCTAGTATGCTCCCCATCATAAGTATTATTTTACCTGAGTAGTGAGCTGTTTACTAGCCTAGTTGTTGGATTGTAGCGAAATGCGCAGTGATTTAAAGTTGGATTATTGGCATAACTCAGAAAGCCTGCTTTTCAGTTTTTTTTAATTTCCTCGCGTGCACTCATCGCTTTTGGGAGCAGTGCTGATTACAAAGTTTAACTAATTAAAGTAAAACACCTACACAGACACACGTGTACACGTATACATATATATGTACATATATATACATATTCTATTAGATACAGAATAAAATTTCTTACCAATATTTAGAATGCTGTAGATATCAGGGTGTACAAGCAGTCCTGCAGCAATGCCACGTCACTGGATACTTAGCAATGAAAATAGAAATGTAATAATTAGTGTTACTATTCTACTTCTAACAGCAAGCTTACAGCAATATTGTTTAAATAGACTTGTTCGGTTCAAGTGCTCCAAGCGCTCTAAGATTTATACATTTGGCCAATTTATGGCCAAGAGTATAAACATAGATATACGCGNCATTACATGTCATATTCAATTTATATCATTTATGCAATAAATAAGTTGCACAAAAGTTAATTTACGGTCAGTGCTCCCAATTGCAGAGAATTACAATAATACAAATCGTCACACTGATGGGAAATTAAAAATATTTGAACCAAACACTTTATGACAAAACTATTTAATCTAATAACCCTATAAATTAGGAATTTTTAACCCAGTGATCATGTACTTATCCTTGCACACGTTGGTATTGAATAATAAAATCATATTTAATCATGTAACCAAAAGTATTGTTACTGGCCACTGTATTACTTGTTCAAGCATTTATTAATATTTAAAGCTCCACTCACTAGATACCTACGTTGCCTGCTGACCACCTGATAAATCAAAAGAATTATTAAATAACTTAAGCACCAATCGCCCCGGGTAACACGGGGGGCTGACTGATTGCAGTTATAATTAGCAAAGCATTATTTAACACCGTAAGTGCCAATTACCAAGTTACTTAAGGGGCTAATAGGCTGCTGAAATAATTAATTTAAAAAAAAATGATAACTACAATGAGTGTCAATCACCCGGCGAATTGGTGCGTCTACTGGTCGCCTAATAAATAAGAATAAGAAAAATGAATGAGTAACACAATTCTGAATTATCAGCTAATCCAGGGGCGCTTACTATGGCCCCCAAATAAGTTACTACAATAAAAATAAATAAAATAAGCGCCAATTACCAGGCAACCCTGGCTGTTAACTGGCTCCTATATAATTTATTAAAGTAATAATTAACAGCAAAAGCGTCAATCACCATATAACCTGTGATAGCAATAATCACCAGCTTATTCAGGTTGTTTAATGATCACTTTAAAAATTAATCATAAAACTGTAAATAGCAGGTCCAATAATTAGGTAACCTGGAGCACTAGTTACATACTTTATATATTAATTAAGCATTGCCTGGGAATTTGCGTTAAAATTATATACATTATCTCTTTATTCTCTTGTTGACTTAACAGTGAATGCCCTCAATTACCTGGAGATTGGTGTATGTAATATTCATTATTGTTTCAGTAATTAATAAACCAGTCTGTAAGCACCCCCTGTAATAGGTGCTTATGCTATCATTTGTTTCATTATTAATTTACTTTGTAAGTGGCCATTAGAATGTAGGATTGCTTAGTAATGGGCTCTTATGTTATTCATTACTTTTTTAGTTAATTAATTCATTAAGTATATACTCAACGTCCTACGTTGCTTTACGATGAGCACTTATAATATTTTTTATCTTAGTAATTTAATAAGTAGCCAGTAGGCACCACGGTTTTCTTGGTGATTCAAGCTTTTGGTATTAATTCATGCTTTAATGAGGAATAAAGTTATTTTTAAATTAGCGTTGCAGGCTCGAGTCTCACTCAAGACATTTTGGACGTCACAAAATACGGATTTTTTCATTTCTTCGAGGCATCGGATCTTAAAATTATTACCTCAATTTAAAACAGTATTTTGATNGCTCTGCATTGCAATATATATCCATGTGTAAATGAAATAATAATAATAAAACAGCTACAACAACAATCCAGTGTGCATTTATCTGGTTATCACGATGGAGTGTTTGTGTAACTTTTACCAATTGAGGGGGACACCATGAATTGGGCACAGTTTTGTAAATATTAGAATTAAGTTGGTGTTGTGTCTGCTCACTACCAGAGAACAAAGAAAGTTGTATCCAAAACTTGGATGCTGTTTAATTTGCGGGACCAAAATCCGACAAATTTTATATTTTAACAAAAAATATTCTTATAAATACACGAAATTAATTTTTTGTCACCTTAATTCGATTGTTTAATCTTCTATGGAGGACGAGGGTGTTGAGGGACTTTTTTTTTCAATTTTTTTATCACTATTTGTCAGTTTCACAAGCTCGCGAATTTTATGAATTTGAACTCCCCAAAATAAAAACTAAAAGCTCGTAACGCTATATCATGTCATGTATCTGTCCGAAGCGTTCGATTATCGATTTGGAAAGTGGTAGGTTTTATACATGGTATATAAGTGCAGTGGCAAGGTTGACTTTTTATTTTGTTTGTTAAAACGTTAAAGTTCATAGTTTATAGGGTTTTAAGGTAAAATAGTTTTCGCTTAAGTTATTGTTAAAAAAATTAGCTGATTTATTAGCTAATAAATCAGCTTATTAGTGATGCAAGGTCTTCAGCTGATTTTTTGACCATGCGAAGTCCCATCAGTGCGAAAGAAAATGTCCCAAAAAGAAACAAATTACATTTACGATCGTTAAAAATATACCTTGGGATATTTATAGTAGTGTGAGACTGGTAAAAATTATTAGATTCGGAATATTGTCAATAGCACAAACTATAAATTCCGTGCGCTAAAAAGAGTTTAAGTTCCATCAGTGTGAAAAAATACAAGCCCAGACAAAATAGTAGTTTTCCTACGAGTTTGAAAAGTCTATATTTGCGAACCGAGAGGTTTGCGGCCCGAGCCGTAGGCGAGGCACGTAACGAGGTTCGTTAAGGAGACTTTTCGAACGAGTTCCGGAAAACTGCTTTTTCGCCCGAGGATGTACCAGCCTCCCAAAATTACCCGAGTGCGGAAAAAGTTTTTTTTTCCGTCATTAAAACTATGTGAAGTTAACAATCGATGCAAAAGTTTACAAATGTATTTATGTATTTTAAACTTTGAAAAATACATATTCTCGAAGTCTCGACTACAGTTACAAATATCAATTGTTGTTGCAAAATTTGTGAGGTTCAAGGAATTGTATGTTAAATGTCATGGTTAAAAAAGTAATGTTTTTCTGGGATTTAATAATTGCAAGTCCAATTAATATAAAAGTAGTAGTTTTAACCGTAAGAGATCAAGATTTACACAGTGAAATTTGTGCATTTTGAGGAATTGGACGTTGAATAGTACGATCCAGAGGCGTAATATTTTGTTTCGCTTTACAAATCGCAAATTTAGCTATAGCGGAAAAACAGTCCACATAGCGAGAAAAATTAAAAGTTGCGACAGCCAAAAGTCTTTATTTTCACCTGTCCCATTTTATTGTTAATGTCCAAGAATGTAGATTTTTGATGTTTGTAATTGTAATGTTTTTCTTCGGGACTTGCCCCTCCTGACAAATCTCACCTTAGATCTCATCTGATATCTCATGTGATTTCTCACCTGAGATCTCATGCCAAATTTTCATCTGAGATCTCAGGTGAGATTTTGGAAAGAAAAATAAATAAAAAAATTTTGTGCAACAATTATAATTTATACATCAATAGAATGATTACCTATAATAACAACAGTTATAGGACAAACAAAAAACATTCGGCTTTTATAGGATGAGATACCAGTCCGACAATTTACGTCCATATAAAGTGTAAGTACCATGTGTTATTGTTTTTCTTATTCACAACAGAATCATACAATTTTTAATAGATATAATTTTTCCCAATTTAAATTCTGATAGTTAACCATCTAGATAATATTCAGAAACATTATTTTCTTTACAAACAATATTTTTCTCTCTTAAAGTTACTCTTGAGGGGGCTTTATATCCAAGTAAGGCAAACGTTTTAATAATTATTGTAAATGTTTATTTAAATGTAATTATAAAGAAAAACTACAATATAAATCAGGAGGACTTGATGTGTTGTGAATAAATTAT
>NW_019384269.1:487427-515264 GCF_000648655.2 Copidosoma floridanum | reverse complement strand
TTTTTTTTTAATATTAACAATTATATTCACTGATCAAAAAAATTTTTACGTTCTAGAAATGTACAAAGTATACTTGAAAAACTGATTTATGTCTAAAGAAACACAAGCAAAATATTTTGCGAAGATCAATCGGAGCATAGATCATGAGAATTAACAATTATATTCACTGATCAAAAAAATTTTTACGTTCTAGAAATGTACAAATAATTCTTGAAAAATAGAATCATGTGTAAAGAAACACAAGCAAAACATTTTGCGAAGATGAATCGGAGCATAGATCACAAGATTAAAGAAGTAAGAAATAAGTTGTATAAAGAGGTATATGAATAGTGAGAAGTTATAAAAAATGCCATAATTTATAAAAATAACTATTTAGATAGCATAGATTGCCCAAAACATGCGTTTGTTCTTATGTGTCTTCCAGCATCAAATCAAAAAATGTACTATAAAAAGGCCACTATTTTTTTATTATTACATTCATAGAATGAAAATGCCACAAACGTTTATTATTTTACGAAAATAAATTGAAAAAATGTGTTTGTTTAACATTAATAATTTATTGTAATACCTAAATCCTTAAATTTCCAATGCTTTATCTCAAATGTATCATACAGACAAGTTATATGCAAGCCCTTTGTGCGTAATTATATGACGATAAAATACTTATTTCACTATTTCAACAAGTAAAACATTAAAGATTCAAAGTGTGTGAAACGTAGACATTTTTTGGTAATTTTAGCAAAACTTACTTCATAGGCATCGTGGCTATTCGCGTGAGATTACTCTGTCACAAAAATTATTAACGTATAACTGGTCCCCAAACTGAAAAGTTGATTTTAAAGAATATAATTTGATTTGTGGGTTTATTTTCAGCCAAAAATATTGCATAAGCTGTCCATAGCTGGAAATCCACACACAAGCTTCATTACTATTATAATTATACATACGATTTCTTTATGGCCATTCAATACAGACCTTACTTTGTTCATTAACTTATAAAGTTGGGGGTGTATTTTCCTGTATTTAAATAAGTAAAAATTACATTTCGTATTTATTAATGTATGTAGTAATATTTTTTTTATTTTATTAACGTAATTACACGTGGCGTGCCATATGTAATGCCATGTGTAGTGCCATGTGTAATGCCATGTGGAACGCCATCAAGCATTGTACATGAAATTTACCAACCAATTACCTGCATGGAATACCACATGGCTTTACACATGAGTTTTTTCGTGAGATTACACAAATAACTTACTGTGTAATTTCTAGTGGAACAACGTAATACCAGGCAGTAGGGAGGTGGTGTTGTGTCTGCTCACTACCCCTGTAATCATCCACCCTGTTCGAGTTTGGCTGACTATTCGCTACGTGCACAAGCTGAAAAAGCGATCGCAGCAATACCTGTGTTAATATGTGAAACTAAACGATAGGTTTGTCTTCTGCTAGCAGACTTTTAAGCATTACTATCATCAGAAAGTTATTTGTTTATACATCGACAACCATTCTAAGGATTAAATTTTTAATAAAATTATGAGTAGTATGTACATATTTTACTCAGGAATGTTCATTAAAAAACGCAATGAAATACTGTGTATCTGTGTAATGAAAATTGGATACTGTGTATTTCTTAGAGTTTTTAGCTGGGGACTGATCCTCTAAGCGTATCGTATGAACGTGTGTACATACTGTGTGAACACGCCGGTATAGGGCTAACGGAGCTCTCTGATTGGTCAGAGGAGGTCTGTGTTGACTACATTGCAAACTAATAAGCATATCTCGTATCACACAGTACACACGGACATACTCAAGCGCTTATAGTGCTTGTAGTACAAATTTTGTCTTTAGTTATTTACATAGGCTTGTACCACTTGAAACATTGTATTAATTCGTGATATAATAAACACAGAACCTTTCGTGTATCTATCGAGGTACTGGGTTCCTATAGGTATCAAGCACATATCGCGAATATTGCCTTCTGCTGTGCCAGACCAATAGTTCTCGTTTTTCCCTAGGATGGCGCTGCTTCAAAATTGTGCACGTAGCGAATAGTGATTATTGTTAACCGTATCAGCTTCAGTGAAAATAGATTAAAACCACACACGCACCTGGACAAATGTTACTATCTGATTTTAAGTGACTGCTTTCCTGCATGATTGTTTCTCCCTTAACCATCTACTCTGATCATAAACTTTGGCCAAGAAAGTTTTATGCAGGAGCCAAGTCTGTAAAAGCAGCTATCAGCATTCAATCCGATGAGATAAACTTCGCCTCACTATAGAGTAAATGGTTAATGGAGAAACAACAACCATACAGACAGAAGAGCAGTCACTAAAAGCAGTCAACAAAACGTGGACCATATGTTTGGACTAAATGTTTAGTGGGGGGAGCAGCAAGCACTACTACGCAGATTAGCCACTATGGAAGGATCATTTTGAATATGTTAAAATGACGACCACACCACCTTATTTCTACCATTCACAAAACTTTGCCCAATGAATTGTGTACCCTCTATTGACCACAAAACACTCTATTGCAATGATAAGATAAATGCACTCTATAATTTTTTGGCTGTTTTAGTATTTCATTCTTGTGTAGACGTATATTGCAATGCAGTGAACGGATTATAACAATATATATACACAGTATTATTATACACATACGTTCACAGTGTCAACGGGCACTAAAATCCGTCACTCATGACAGTCTGTAGACCTTAGCATTACGATTTAAAACTATGAACTGATAAAATAAAAAACATTGTCAGTTGAATGCCCAAGAACGACACAGCTCTAGATGTCTGCAGACACCTTGTGGGTTTTTTGCATAGTGGATGCATGCCAAAGAGTACTAATTAAGTGCTCATCTTTTTTTAGATGTATACTTATATTAATTGTACATATATTTGTAAAAAATATTAAAAAACATGATGTGAATATTCTGAATATGAGTGGCATACATATGTGTTTGTGTAGACTATAGGGTGTACAACTTAAGTAACACCCAAAAACTGAAAAATGTATCTATGACAGAATTACATAGTCATATCCCACCTGAAAAAAATGTAGGAATTCTATGTAGAATTGTTTCTGTAATACTTTCAGGAAAGCCATATGGTATTACACATGATTTTACATATGGCATTACATAAAAGGTTTTAGCTTGGTGATGCCATATGTAATTTCATATGGAAAAACACATGGAATTACTAATTGGAAAAAGAAGAAATTTCTATCATCTAGAAATAACTGCATTACACCATAATAAGTTATTTGCTGTTAACAATTTGTCTTACCACCGGGATGATAACTCCAAAACAAGGGGGTTCAGCTGATTTTACTTCTATATAAAAAAGTTTAATTTTTCAATTTTTTTTTTATTCCTGAAATATAACTTAAATCCACTTGTTTTGGAGTTATCATTCTGATGGTAACACTAATTGTTCACAATAAATGACGCATTACAGTATTCTACAGTTATTTCTAGATGACACAATTCTTTTCCTTCTTCCAATTTGTAACTCTATGTGTTTTTTCAAATGGAATTACACATGGCATTACCAAGCTAAAACCCCTTATGTAATGCCATACGTAAAACCATATGTAATGCTACATGGCTTTCCTGAAGGTATTACAGAAGTAATTACACATGGAATTCCGTCTTTCTTTTTCAGGTGGGAATTGTACACAAGTATATTTTAACTTTTTGTTTGTATTAGATAAATTCGATGACTAAATAAGTGATGTCCGTTTTTTTTGTATAGCTATCCTGCTTTCTAGTGCTTCATGTAGTCAAAATTTATGGTAACCTAGAATAATGAATAAAAAAGACTTAATAGTATAAGTTGAATGAAACATAACCTAGCTAAGAAATTTTCGAAAGTGAGCTCGCATGTACGTTATTTACAAATATTCTTACCTATAGTATTGCACCCACACGTTGTAATTTCACTGGACCTATTATAAACGAAAGTATAGTGACAATGAAACAAATAAAAACGCGTTTTACTCGGGATAACGAGATGACGATCGGCTTAGCCGCGACGATTCGTTGTTTGTTGTATGTATTCAGCACATGTGGTGTATTTCCTAAGCAGAACCAAACGTTCTTATATGATTCTTATTCCATTCTCGTTTGCGTTATAAAAGAATGCTTTAAGGTAACACACAAAGCAACTTTCTACGTTTATTTTATTATATACAAATACTTACTAAAAGTTGTATAACAACATTGTTAAAGATGGATCAAAGTGCATGTACATCGTGCTACTTATATTATACGCGATCATTTTTTTATGTATTACTAAGTAAAATAAAATATAATTGACATGATATGTAAGAAATCGATAAGTATTCTTTAATAGCACTATTACTATTTAAATAATGCTTATAAAATGTCTTCACGAATTCTATTTTGGTGACGTAGCCAGAATGCTTTAATTGTTGTTTGCCAACAAAAATATCACACATTTACTAATATAAAAAGAACACTTTTTCCACCTTTTTTTGCTAAAAGCGTGTTTGATAAATTATTTTACAATTCTTATAAAAGCATACTAAAAAAATACTTCCAAGAATTCNTGATATGATATGTAAGAAATCGATAAGTATTCTTTAATAGCACTATTATTATTTAAATAATGCTTATAAAATGTCTTCACGAATTCTATTTTGGTGACGTAGCCAGAATGCTTAAAGTGTTGTTTGCCAACAAAAATATCACACATTTACTAATATAAAAAGAACACTTTTTCCATCTTTTTTTGCTAAAAGCGTGTTTGATAAATTATTTTACAATTCTTATAAAAGCATACTAAAAAAATACTTCCAAGAATTCTTTTTCAACTCTTTTATAATATAGATGCCGTCTGGGGCGGCAACTGGGTGGCAACGTTGCCAGCTATCGGGTGGTAGGTGGTACCATCAGGCGCAAAGTTTTGAAATCGGAGCTGTGCGCGACTTTTAAGAATCAAATTTATGTAAAACGATTGAATTTAATGAGAAGTTATTTTAATGATTTATAATCATTAAAACAATACCCTGAACGGTAATAAAGTATATGACATGGTATGTCACAGTATACAAAGGCATTATTTCTACAGGGACACTGTGCTAAGATTACATGATAATGAAATAACATAGAATACTTAATGAATTTGTCAGATATATGCAAAAAGACTAAGAGGACATGAAAATTAAAGACAAAAAACAACAATATAAAAGGAGGCCTGAGAACATCTTTATGTGAACAGCAATAATAAATACACGGAAACAAGATATATTAATCATTTCACAGATATCTTATCTAATTTGGAAAGACTTCCACTATTACAATTAACCAACAATAATCGATGCAAATACCCACTTCAAGAAAAAAAAGTATGTATAACGAAACTAAGAAATATAATAGCAAGGAATCAGAGAGACCGAATATAATCCAAAGGAACAAAAATATTAAAGTGTTTCTCCCTATAAAACAACAACACAGTGATAAATTTACGATACTGGTAATTGTAATATCATTAATGAGATTGCGATGCGATTAACGAAACACATTATATCGATACAAGAGGATACAGTCATTAGGTCAGTTACGCAAAGACTAAAATACACTGATGAAAATCGAAGGGCAGTGGAGTAACATAAATATAAAGGCAGAGTTATAAGCTCAGAAATAAAAATAAATGACTGACATGATAAGTAACTGAACTACTAAGCCAAAAGCTAAGATTTACACAATCACAATTAAGGACTCAAAATTTTACATGATTTTTATGATAAATTTTTTGGAAACATTTCACAGAAACTGCGATATTCTATAAGGCCTATGTTGAAAAACGACGGATCGATTTACTTTGAGTCAGAACTTTTTTTTAACGGTGTCAGCTAATTATTTTGAAACACGTTTTTTTGCGACTTCTAATGCCTAGCTATCATTTTTTTAGTTTTTTTACCATAAAATATCTAAAAGTTTAAGGTGTTAAGTACCTTTTCTGATAGTTTAGAATCGAAAAGAAATTTTGTTTTCAAGTAAGGAATGTTTTATTTGTGAAGCCTACTTTTGATACTTTTGAATTGCACACCACAAATGATTTTGGCCAAGTAATAAATTTTCAGACACTTAATTAGAATTAATCGTTTTGCATTTCAGAGTGTACTAGAATACTGTTAATTTTTGTACAGCCCCAAATTTTGATGTGGCTATTTGTTGTCCTGGTAAACTAAGCGGTCATTACTGTAACGCCTCTAATCTCGTATAGGTATTTAAAATTATGGATGAGATGACTATAGTGTACAAAGGGACCTGGCGAGCAGATGTGACAAATTAAATTACGTTGAAAAACTTCGTATTGGGGATTCACAATTGCGAAAAAAAGTATCGGTCTGTCACTACCGTAACGCTATTAAAAAAAAAAATGCATTTAAATTAAGGTATTTTCTCCATAAATGATCGTAGAGTCAGGCCCAAAAGTTTCTAACTAATTTGGACCTTTTTTATGACTTGGGAAAAATCCTTAAAAAATACTGGACATTGAAATTAAAAAATCTCAATTTAGTCGTGAAAATACCGCAGTTTTGAGAAATGACCCATACACCGATTAGTTTTTGTGATTAATTTCATGTATAACATACATATAGGCAAGAAATGTAATTTGTAACTCGTTCTCGTATGTGTGCATGTCTAGAGAGACCATTTCTTATATTGTATGGTTTATAAATAATTTAAACTTGAAAGATAAGAAAAAAATTGTAGTTTACAGTAAAAAGGTGAAAAACCAAAGAGTTTCATAAATCAAGGACCTATCTATATATCAATTCAAATTTAATGGTAAGCCAATAAATCTAAAGCAAAAACTTAGAGTAAGAAAAAAATTAATCTTTCTTGATTTTCTTCTAAAGAGCACGATATTTTTTGATACAAAAGTAGATTTTATCAGTCATCCATACATCATGTTTAATGAAGTGAAAAATAAACTACAGGACTATGCATGTGAATTGTAATGTAGGAATCAAAATATATTCGATGCTTATGATTAGAGATATAATTTTTTTTACTTAAAAACATTCCTTAATCATGTAAATGGATATTTTGTAAAATTATTTCTAAATTTGTGGCTCGATTTTTAGGCAAATTCACAATTTTTTATACTGATGCTACTCAAAAAGTAATTGATAAGGCTAGAAAGTTGTTGTGGTAAATAAGCGTATCTAATTCACTGTTTTTACTTTAACAATAGTTTTTATAGTTTATCTGTAACTGAAGACTTTATTTTAAAAGCAACAAAAATTGAGTTCTAATTTATTGCTTGCATGAAACATTTATTGGGATGATAAACTTATGAAAATTTTTCATGATAAAGCGGCGAATAACTTTTAACCGATTTTTATTGTAAAAGAATACAGTAGTGTAGACTACTAATAAAATTTTACAATAGTGTTATAGGCCCAGATCTCAGGGTATTTCAGGATAAGCTCGATAAGTGTTCACAACAAAGCACTTTTATTAAGTTCATGAAAGTGCATGTAGTAAAAATTCATTTTAAATTCAGTAAGTTTTTAAATTGTTCATAATGTAATCCTTACAACAGCCAAATCTAATTAGCTGCTATACAACATTCTTAAACAGTCCCTGAAGCATCCATTTGTATTTCTGGGAGTTTAGTAGTAGCAAAAACAATACTTATCTACAGGTCCGAAATAAAAATATTAACTAAGTATTAATTTATTAGACAATATGAGAATAGTATTATACTCACGTATAATCTTTATGACACGTCTGAACTATAGTTCATTAAAAGGATATACAAAATCATAAACAGCCAATATATACAGTTAATCAATGTGTCCATTCGCAGAATTTGTACAAATTCAACTAATAAATCAAATTACAAACAGCAGATTTCTAGTAATTCGATCCGCATAAATAACTGTATTTCCCATTTATTTAACAGCAATCAAACCCTCCAGAGGTCAATCACCATTGACCCAATGCGTTTACATGTCGGTATTTTTTATTTTACTTGAAACAAGTTACGATCTAATTTAAATTTAATTATACTAGGATGACATTCCAACGGAAACATTAAAAAAAAACTATAAAAAAGCATGAAGCTATAAAAACTTACAGAGGTAGTGTGCTTGAAAGATTTTGTTCATTGAAACAAAGAAAAGTCATTCATTTAATAAACAAGTATAAGTTCAATAATCTCTATACAAATAGTTCTGAACGAAACTGAAAGATTGGAAGAGTTCGATGTGTTAAATAAATATTTTTGAAGAAATTATTGAATCCTTGCACTTTACATACAGAGGCAATAAATAGTGATCTTCCTAATAAATTTTTAGCCTTGCAAGGTTTTGGAATCCAAATGTAAAAATGGTCAAGTTTTTTAAAATTTTTTTCGTGCAGCTTACTTTTTGTATAACAGTCGAAGTATCATACTATATTGTATTCGTACATGAACAAAATCAAACTAAACAATAATATTGAGTTGTAACTGGTATCGTATACAAACCTTACATTAAGTACATTAGATTAGTGCCCTATAACCGCCATTTCATGTTCATTGACTTACGATATAGTAAAGAACTATTGTATTTGATGTGGTTTGCATGATTTACCAGTCAAAAGCCAATACTATTTAGATTGATTTTGTTTATGTTTGAGTACAAGACAGTATAATACTTTTTGTGTGTTATACGCAAAGTAAGCTGCACGATATAACGATAATAATCATGACCGTTTTTAGATTTTGTTTTCAGAACTTTACGAGGATGACAATTTATTAGGAAGAATCTATTCATTGGCTCTGTAAAAAAAGGCTTTAGAAATTTCTTAAAAAACATTAAATTAAACGCGTTACAGTGTACTGTAACAGTTAATAGTTAATTAATAATAAATATACCACAAAATTTACTAAAAAAAGCTGCTTATATACAGTTATTTACGGTACTTGAATGAATCCTGACTTAATTTGTACAGATAGTTCATAATTATGTCCAACTAAAAACATTCTCTTACATAATACAATTTAAGAATTTTTAAAAAGCAATGCTACTTCTCTTATTTTTTTCTTTAAAATTGTTTTTTACGTACGAACACCCTAAAAGCAATGTGGAAATAACTCGTATTTTGAATCACCAATTCTTCAATTTACTACTTTTAAATAAATAACTATAAAAGCTTAATTATAAATTATCAAAATCTCCGAGTCAAGGGTACTCCGAAAATAGTTGAACTTTCGTATCTTATCGATCAGATTATGTTGATACTCTAGCTGGGTTATATGATTTAAGTTTTAAACAGCTGTTTTATAAAACAATATATAAATCACTAAATTTTGATTGCATCTTTTACTCATGACACATAGTCAAAGAAAATAAAAATAAGTTTATCCTCTAAGTGGGTTCTGGAGTATTATTCAAAGGAGCAAGGAATGGGTAGTCCCCCTTGCTTGTGCAGTTTGGCCCCCTCTTGCACCCGTTAAACTCAATGTTTTACGTACGTATAACTTTGGCATTGTTTAAAATGCACTATAACAAGGCTTAAAATTTTGCTAACTAAATGATTGAACAACTAGCGGTTCGTTAGTTTTGCCCGAGATTCACTGCATGGAACACAGTAGTGTGATGACACGTAATATAGAACGATTTCAATAAAAAATTTCACATCCATTCTTGACATTTCTCAAAATAAGAAAATTCTCATGAAAACCAGGTATGGGTCTCAGGACCCCCGGCAGAAGTGAAACTTCCAACTCAAATATTATTAAACTCGGTATAACACTAACTAAAAAATTAAATTACACCTAATTTTAAAAGGTCCTTAAGAATCCAATATTAAAATAGTGAAAATTTCATTATTATTACGTATTCGAGCACGCGCATGCATAAAATACATATACTTATGTAACATGTGATTCAAACATTCTAAGTATTTGTTTGTTTGCTATGATAAACGTATTAATATATTTACGAATTTATGGTCATGTAATGCAGAACAAAAATTTTCACAATGGTGCCCCCAAAAAGATACTTTTGTCCAGTTAAATGGAACAAAAATTACTTTTATATCAAATCCGTGCATTTGATATGACATCATAAGTATATTTACTATCAATTCTTGTTAGAATCATTGTATCTGACGCATAAAATTTTTTTTTAATGTTGTCAACCATAAAAGTAAAATAATTCACTATTGAGAATAAGGAAAACAAGAGACATATCGCTATTTTCCATTGTAAAGTTGTATTTTCTCATTCAATTTGTTTTCTATGACTATTTATAATTTAATATTAAAATTTACCCGTGCGCATACCCTGGGAGAAATTTATCACAATAGCTGGCCAAAATTTCACGATATTATGGTCAATTGAGGAGTTTATCGACCATAATTATGGCCTATTTTACTACATTATACTCTGATATGCTGGCGATAAACTCGACAACGACCTTGGCAAGGCTCGGTGCCGTCTGCTCACTTAGTCTCTCCATCAGTCTCACTCCTTCCCCCAACCCACTGCTCTACATCTTTAACAGTGCAGTACCAACTAACAAGTAAAGTACACATTTTCAATGATTTCATTAACTGAACGTTTAATAACTTTTGGGCATCACTATTGCTTAATTTACTGTTTAAATAGTACATATAAGTTTTTATTACGTTCATTTAGTACGCAGTGTCAGGTATAAGGTCACACTATGTATATATTTTTACTACTGAATTATTATCCAGTAGTTACCGAGTTCATCGTCTAATCGTCAGTAAAAACTGGTGAATTTGACTTGGTAAGCACTACTTAGTTGACGAGCAGAAATGCTTAAATTTCTACCAGGGTAACTAATTTCTACTGATCTCAAAATGAGTAATAAAAATATAGGTTTTGGTCACGTGACAATTATTCTTGTAATACATGATAGGGAATAAAAAATAAATCAATTTATAGGTACGATATGTAGGGTGTAGCTTTGCCTTTGAGATGTGACTTATTATACTTAGAATTATTATGATTGTTTGTACAAATCTATGTAACATATATTTTTGCACCTCAATAATTATTGTCTCTATGTTGAATTATTATTGGCCAACGTGGCTTCTCTTTTTAAATACCATTGTTTTTTTAATTTTCAGACTTGAGAAGGACATCTGGTGCAATAACCTTGCTGCAAGCCTTGTACACTTCTGCTTCAATATCCCACTGACAAGCTAATTTTTTAGAAATCAGTATACGTAGTGTACTACATACTTTTGTCGTTGTCTGTTAATTTACTGTGAACAGATAAGAAATAACAGATAAATATACAGTAGTCCTTCAGTTACAACAACATAAGAGAAATAATATTCAATTAATCAATATACACTAACGTCCAAGTACAATTATGTATTTTCTTGCTTCCATCAGAGATGAGTAGAGAGATTGCTAACGCCCAGTGTTGGGTGGGGAGGATATGCTTTTGCATTTTTATCACTAGGACCTATATATAGCTACAGATCCTAGTGAGAAAAATGCAAAAGCTGAATAGGAGGGGGAAGGAGGCCCGTGGTTCTCCCCAAATGTGACTGGCAAACTTGTGGGGAATTCAAATTGGCTATGTGGTGCAAGACGCAAATACCCAGATAACTCGACACGATTACATGCACCATAACTTGATAAACTAATCCCAAGCTATTTAACCCAATAACCCAATGGGCCCATTAGCAGCCTCATGAGTTTAAATAAATACTAAAATTTATTAATTAACTAAGCAAGCGCCAATCCCCACACGACCCAAGGTACTTACTGGTTGCTTTAATTATTTATGATTAATGAAATAATGCCGCAAGCGCCTATCCCCACACAACCGGGGGAGCTTACTGGTTGCTTACTTAATTTACTATACATGAAATAATAACGCAAGCGCCTATCCCCACACAACCGAGGGAGCTTACTGGTCGCTTACTTAATTTACTATGAATGAAATAATACCGCAAGCGCCTATCCCCACACAACCAGGGGCACTTACTGGTCGCTTACTTAAATTACTATAAATAAAATTACAATACAAGCACCTATTCCCACACAACCAGGGGCACTTTCTGGTCGCTTACTTAAATTACTATAAATAAAATAATATCGCAAGCACCTATCCCCACACAACCAGGTGCACTTACTGGTTGCTTACTTAAATTACTATAAATGCAATAATATTGCAAACCCCTATTCCCACACGACCCAAGGCACTTACTAGTCACTTTGAGTATTTTTGACTAATAAAATAATACCGCAAGCGCATATCCTTACACAACAAGGGGCACTTACTGGTCGCTTACTTAAATTCCTATAAATAGAATAATATCGCAAGCACCTATCCCCACTAAACCAGGGGCACATACAGGTCGCTTACTTAAATCACAATAAATAAAATNAGGCGCTTGCGGTATTATTTTATTAATCATAAATAATTAAAGCAACCAGTAAGTGCCTTGGGTTGTGTGGGGATTGGCGCTTGCTTTGTTAATTAACAAATTTTATTATTTATTTAAACTCATGAGGCTGCTTATGGGCCCATTAGGTTATTGGGTTAAATAGCTTGGGATTAGTTTATCAAGTTATTGTGCATGTAATTGTGTTGAGTTATCTTGGTATTTGCGTCTTGCACCACAAAGCCAATTTGAATTTCTCACAAGTTTGCCAGTCACATCTGGGGAGAACCACTGGCCTCCTCCCCCCTCCAATTCTGCTTTTGCATTTTTCTCACTAGGATCTGTAGCTATATATAGGTCCTAGTGACACAAATGCAAAATCATTGCCTCCTCACCCAACACTGCTAACGCCAATGTTACAAGGTGAGACAACTTTTTGGCATTGATCTCGGTGACCCACCGCAACTAGCCATCGAACCAGGCGCACATTTTACGAGAGTGCGAGACTCGTATTGAACAGCGTGTGCCTACGAGAAGAAGAGTGGATTTGCGTGGTAATAAGCATATAGGCGCACACTTTGGAGACACGTGGAAGGGGTATACCGAATGTGTGCCTAATACGAGGAGAAGAGCGGAAACGTTGACTATAGCAATATTGCTGAGCGCACAGCCCGAGTATGTGCTATATATATTTAACTGACTCTTGTTTTTCTACTCTTGCGTCAATTTTGTCTTATCAGTCTAATTAAATTAAATCGTAGAACAAGATAACTATTTAGTAATTTTTTAAGGATGACAGATCAAATAGAACCACTAATTTATTATTTTTTCTCATTGTAATTGTTATGAACTGTAGGACAAGCTCCGGAGGTTGTCGATGAACATATGTGACTTTAAGATCTTTGTCACTGCTCTTTTTGTTTTGCTATCTAAGGATCGATTCCAAACGTTGGCAGATTTTTTTCTTATGTGATTCATCATTCTGGTTTAATTTTTTTTTATACATATGTTTCATTTAAATTTACAAATAATGTTACAAATACTTTTTTCCTATGCGTCGAAATGAATGTATATATTTAATACTAATTCTGTTAAGTAATTTAGTAAGCTAATACTTGTCGTTAGCAAAGCCATTTCATAATTTCATAATAATAAAATTATTTCTTTTAACATGAGTGTAATTCTTACATTTTAAATATCCCAAGGAATAATTTACATCCAACGTAAGAGAGGAAAAGTCCGAAGGCACAAAAAAACTTACACAAAGCTCACTAAAAATTTATTTTCCATCTTTTGTCTAACAAAAGTTTTAGGCATAGCAGCTTTTTTTATTGTATTGATTTAATATATAATTTCAATTTTAATCATCGAATCAAAATTTTAATTAGCGTATGTAGATAACAAAACTTAATACTTTTGAAAATTGATCAATAAAAATCTGAACCGTATAAAAAACAGATCTTATAGATGGAAATTGATTTTCTTATTCGTAGTTAAAGCTGTTTTATTGCAGATTAAAAAAATAAAAATAAAACAGGATTGCGATCAATAAATAATTGATTAGAATTATTTGAAAATTTTCTGAGGCATAGGAATCTTTCCAATATATTTTATTAATTTGTCAATAAAAAAAAATTTTAGAATAGTACGCAAGAAGACAGCTTTAACCATCCTAATAAAAAAATCAATTTCTATCTATAAGATCTGTTTTTTATTACCATTCAGATTTTTGTTGATTTATTTTCAAAAGTATTAAGTTTTGTTATCTACGTACGCTGATTAAAACTTTGGTCTAGAATTACTATTATATGATTAAAATTGAAATAATTTTTAAACGATTTTACGTCAAAAAATCTACAAAATGTGCCCCTTATTTTTTTTCTTAGCAAAATAATTGGACAGAATTGGGTCTAAGAAAACATTTCAAATTTGTGACCATAACTGATGTCTTTGGTGTCGTTAAAAAATTTTGGAAAAATTAGAGTGATGATTTCTCACGAAGAACTATTGATTCTCATAGATTTTGGCCTAAACTATTTTTTGACCGTTTCACTTGACGTGGAATGCCCCATGTATATATATAAATGTATTTCTTCTCTTACTTTAATAAAAAAATTTTTTCTGAGCAAAGTAATAATGTATGTGACATTACCAATTTTAAGCCAAGAAGAGTATTATGAGCTGAATTCAAAAATTTTAATATTTCTTGAACATAACTGATAACGAAAATACAATACTTTGATGGCATTGTATTTTCGTTTAGATGTGCCAGCAACATACTGATTGTAGATGCAGTTCAACAAAACATTGTGGATTCCAGTCATGTAATAGTTTGTCAAAAAATGTGGACTTCTCGAGTGCAGCTAGTAATTGATTTTTTGATGACTGGATAAGTGTTATTTATAAATTTTGAGTGGTATTATCAAATTGTTTGTTACTGCTTACAGATTCACTATGATTACTCAGCGATCAGAAAAATTTTGATATGTTGGTGGACGTGCACATGTTTGTTTTAACTAAGACAGGTCTCATGATATTTTTTTTTCTTTCCAATAAAATTAACATGTAATTTTATTTGTTTTTACGTTTAAGTGAAAACAATTTGTAGTTGTAGTGATTTAATATATAATTTCAATTTTAATCATATGATAGTGATTCTAGACCAAAGTTTTAATTAGCATATGTAGATAACAAATCTTAATACTTTTGAAAATTAATCAACAAAAATCTGAACGGTAATAAAAAACAGAACTTATAGATGGAAATTGATTTTTTTATTAGTATAGTTAAAGCTGTTTTCTTGTGTACTATTCTAAACTTTGTTTTATTAACAAATTAATAAAATATATTGGAAAGACTCCTATGCCTTAGAAAATTGTGTATATATATATCACCGTGAATAAGCGTTAAACAGAAGATTAATACGGAAAGTTTTATTGTACATGGATATTTTTTTCCTTAAGAATATAGTTATTGATGTAGTTGAAAAATATTTTTGTTTTAAAAAAGATATGCAGTGACCAGGAATTGAACCTCTGTTCTTTGGCTTTCGACTCAGGTTTCGCAACTACTAGACCACGATACAATATGTCTGCTCTAGTATCGATAGAGTACATGTGGGAACGTGTACTGTTTATGATATACACAATTAAATTAATAATCTAAGGATTTCCTGTTAACCAAGGTGTTAACAATGGTTAATCAGTCGATTTAAAATTAATTGACTGCACCTATCAATTTTAAACCCTTATTAAAATCAAAAAGTATGTTTTTTGTCTTAATTATATTAGTATAACTTCAAATTTGAAACTTAATTGACCTGTATACCTATAGACGTCGTACAAAACAACCTTTGAAAATAGAAAATTTTACTATACTGAAAAGCAATGTAGTTAAATGAGAAATTTTACGAAGTAAAATTGCAAATTCTACTTTGAATTTGGGAGATTTTAAAACGATTACAGTAAAATTTACTATGTTGTGTAGTAAAAATTATACCATCACAATTTTTTTTATGTTAAACATAGTCATTTTTATTATGCCGTGTAATAATTTTTGTAGGGCTGCTGCTCGATTTAATATTAAATGTATAGCAAAAATTACACTTTCACAATTTTTACTATGTTTGGCAATGTGATTTTTATTATGCCGTGTAATAATTTTTGTAGTGCTACGGCTCGATTTAATATTAAAAATGTGATAAAAATTACTTTTAACGTAATAATTGTGTCATCAGGTGAGTATGTCTAAGCTNATTTATTATTCAAAATGTAATAAAAATTACTTTTAACGTATTAATTCGTGTTAATGGGTGAGTATATCTGAGGTTTCCTGAAAAATGCAGTAATTTTTAGTATAGTTACAATACTTTTTTACCACCTTTTTTCTGAGTGTGTAAAAGAGTGCATGTATCATTCGGTTTTTCTGCAGTCAATAATGCATCTCATGCATTTCTAACGTAATGTCACGGATGGGGCTTGGGTCCTCCAGCCTAGCCAGCACCCATGTGATGGTACACATGCGTTTAACTAACGACACAATAGTGTATCCAAGCAAGTAATACAGCATCTTTCGGCGGTGGTCGTGGCTGGACGATCAGTGTAAAGTGTTGCGAATCCTTAGTTGATCAGGTTCGAGCCCCAGCTCTGCTTTTTTGGTGAAGCTAATTAAGACATTTTGGACATTTTAATTTATTTATTTAATATATCGGAATTAAGTGCTCCCTATCTATACGAAAATCCACCAAGCTTGTTCCGCAATAGTATGCAATTCTTAATTCGTAGTTACAGATTCTAAAAAGGTACTTCAATCTCGTGAAAAAGCAATTGCAATAAACTGTATTAAATCGTAAGGAAATGTTGTCATCTGTTATATTTTATAACAGCTTACAGTTTTCGGTAGTTTTCTACACTTTTTTATACTTCGTTATAATTAAACACTTTTAGACTAATTTTCTTACATTTTCAAGTAAAATATACTTTTGATACAAAAAAACTGAGTTATTACGTTCTATTGCGGGTCACGACATATTATGATTGCGTAGGCTTACTTTTTCTTACATTTTGTTACGTTTTTAAATTTTCACTAGGGTTATTAATAATATCCCCAGGTCCTTCTCCACTACTGCTGTAATTCTAGGCAGTGGCGTAATAAATGGCGCTCGAACATTGATTTTTCTCTGCGTATTGGGATTTAGTAAGCATAACAAGCCAATTGCATACTGATATTTTGCGTCTGGGCAGGCCTATGTTAGAAAATGGGTCTTTGGTGAAACAGGGGTTCTCACGGAAGACCGCTAACAGCATACTCAAAGGTTCTTATTCATATATAGGCATACTTAGTAGAGGGACGGATAATAGAAAGGAGTGCATCGAGCTATGTTCGGCGTGTTGCGGAGCATTATCGGTTCTTTATGACTAGCGTATGGCTCTATCTATAAAATGGTGTTGGTCGCTCTTTACTTCGCTATCACGACTTTACACTAGGAATTAATATTCTATTCCTTTTCTTTTTCTTCATCCTACTTAAGGGTTTTACTTAATTTTGCTTTAGAAAGTATTTGTCAACTGCATCAAAAATAAAACGGCGTTACAGTAAACATCGTAGAAAATGTGATATGCGGTAGAAGAAGTTGTTATTAGAAGGTGTGTTTTGACCAAACAAAACAATATTGAAAAAATAATATAATCGAGACAGCTTCTATTTGTCAAACAATAGCTCACTTTCCCACTACTGGACCCTGAGAAACAATATCTACACTGTTAGAAAAAAAAATTTGTCAATAAAAAAAAATTTTAGTAGCATGAATGTTTTTCTAAAGTAGGGAATATTTTTAGCCACAAAAAGCTGAGAAGTCTAAAATTATGTCGATTGTAGATAATTACTTTAAGTATTCTTGTTAACTGAAATTGAAAATTGTAATAAAAAAACATTGTTTAATTAGACACAATCGGATGAAAATTACTATTTGGTGAGAATCATTTCAACTCTTTATCGACGGTAACATTGTTTCTGTAGCAATTTAAAAAGTACGAGAATACAGTCTTAAAACTAGCAGGTTGAGAAAGTGGTTATTTATTATTATTGACATCAATATGTACCTTAAAAACCTAAAAAAACAAAATAATAATATGAAAATACCAATTTCATGACTGAAACAGAAAAAAGTGCTGGATTAATATTTGTTGTAGCGGGGTCTTGAACCCCTGAACTCTCGCGCCGTTGTCCAGTACCTTAGCAGCTCACCTAAACTTCAACATAAGCGAGGAAGACAAAAACTTGTACATATATAATCTAGTTCCATTACTTTTAAAATTAATAACTGTATTGCAATCATTCCAAAGATATATTGACAATTATGTTTTAATAAATTACTACTTCAACACCAATGTTGCCAAAATTTAATATGTTCATCCATAAAGATATACAAAACCGCTCAATGTTTAAATGTTTTTCTTATTAATTTTTCTGTGTCTTGATATTTTTAAGTTAGTAAAAAAAAACATTATTTAACCAATTACAGATAAAGTAAGAGGTACTTATCCTAATGTTGACTAAAAATTCGTTGACATTTTAAAATNAAATTCGAGTAAGACCGATGCGTAACAAACGTGCGCAGAGAGCGTGCGCTCGGTACGAGCGCTCGAGCAAGACTCGAGCTCTATTGTGTTGAACCCTTTTGAGAAGATAGTTGGGCATTTATACAGCTAAAAAAAATGGGTGGATTATCCAAAGTTTAAATTTAGCTTTCTATACACGTGCTAACTGGAGGCACTTTTATCAATGACCATAAGTCTCTTTTTTAAATTGTTTTAAACCATTACAATTATCTTAATTTCTTATTATACCTGCATTTCTTAGCCGACCAATAAGCTACGTTTTTTAGCACTGTGACGTTCTTTTCCACTGTTGTGTACGATTTACCAATAAAACCGTTTTATAATGTTAATAGTCGGTAGCCAAATTTCATTTTTAGTTGAGTTTCATCGATTTAAATACATGCTTTTATAAACTTTCATAAGCTTCTCTAAAAAATTTACAATATTGTATATTAAATTATTTTCAGTTACTTAATTACGAAACTTCAGATACAAATGTCTCTTTAATATCTCTTAAAGTTAAGAATTTTTTTAACAGTGTAGAGTCCTTTTTTTCTCTTTTTTTTTCTTCATTTACACTTTTGTTATTTCTTTCTTAGTAGTAAATACGATAATATTGTTCTTACAGGCACCTAAATCTGTAAGTGCTAACAAACTTATGTTGATATTTACATGTGGCTACCATGCATTAAAATTAATACCCTAACTCACGTGCCAAAACAGTCACGAGCACAGGTTGCATGCTGTATACTCTGGAGACAACTGCTGAATTGCTACCCTGCTGCACCTGCCAGACATAATTTTTTCAGTTTACCCGTCAAAGTATAGGCTAAGTTTGGATGTGAGAAGGTAAGTTGTTATTAAAGTATAATCTGTAAGCCACAAACGAGCTCAAAGAACGGAAGTAAGGTCAAGTTACCAAGATTTACGGAGTAAATTTTACTTTGTACATAAATTGGAGGATTTAATCACGTCAAAAAAAAATTTTGTAGTTGTCTTTCAGTACATCAAATTAATTTTTTTTTTGGTTTAAAGTTGCTTGCACGCAATCATAATTTCTTGTACCGTCTTAAAGGATTTTTTTTTTCACTTTGCTATCTAAGAAAACATATTCATAAATGAAGTTTTTTTTTTCTTATTACATATTGTTTTTGGTGTAATATACGGATATCACTGACAGTAGGAATACTTAGTTGTTTATATGACACATAAAAATATTTACACAACACCGTGCCAACACACCGAATTACACTGCACAAGATAAAACAGCTTATCAAAGTATCCAGAAAAGATCCAGAATAAGACACGACACCACAAAAACACTCATGCCATATACATAATAACGCTATCGTTCCGTAATATCAGTAGCTCTCGGACATAGGACCTCCACAAAAGATAGTACAATAAGCAATGGGTTTACACTTCTATGGTGGACGTAGAATTTTATCGGGGGGATTTGTGACACGGCAATTTGACACGTAACAGATTCTCTGAAAACTTGTGGTCAATATCGAGGATCTTGTAGGTTATATAATGTCTCCTTGATGCGGTCTGATAAATTCGCTGGGTGCAAGTGAGGTGCTGCCTTCACCTGGATCCCCAGCCCTCGCCTACCATGACTTGCACCTAGCCAATATGGTTTGTATAATACGCACGTGCGCGATGAGTATGCGCAGAGAAGCCACCGTGTCCGACCTTTTTGTACGTTATACTGCCTCCGACCCTATTCGCTCCGAGCACATACGGCAAATATTGAAACTTCGATACCCAAATCCCATTTAAGAAGGTTCCAGCGAGTTTGGATACCAATCCGCATCTTGGAGCCCTAATTTGCTCAAAAATCTTTGGTAGTTGGCACCACTGCCGCAAGAAAAACATAGGCTGACCTATGTAAATACGACGGTTTTATCAACTATAAATAGACTATCTCGAAACTTTTTCTGGTTATCAATATTTTTCCCAACGGCATTTGGAAAATGAAGTTATAACCTACAATACGCATGTACTGATAATACTCGACACTTTTGATTGGAGTTGCAAAATAATTAGTCTTAGTCTAACTGACATAAGCGTTCTAGTTGAAAGAGGGAAATTCAAGCACGAATTTCTCAAGATTTTGTCCGGTGTTAAGGATATAAAAAAAGATCCTTGGATTCAGCGTAATGTAAACTATTTAATGATGTGTCTAATGTGGCGACACTAGGGCGCTGGAACCTCCTTAAAATACATGTATTAACCAACACTATTAGCACCCAATCCATTACTTTGGCGCTTGTATCATTGATTACGGGTATTTTAAATGCAATTAGGGTATCGAAGTTCTAATTTTTGCCGTTTGTGCATGGAGCGAATACTGCACCAAGTTTACTACATGGAGACAAAATTGGTATAGAAATTCTCCTACGTGGAGTGCTCGCTATTCAAAACTAAAGTAAGAAGATTTTCTAAGACTAAGTCTCCCAAATTTGGGTTAATTTGCAAAAAAAAATTTTAGTAGCATGAATGTTTTTCTAAAGTAGGGAATATTTTTAGCCACAAAAAGCTGAGAAGTCTAAAATTATGTCGATTGTAGATAATTACTTTAAGTATTCTTGTTAACTGAAATTGAAAATTGTAATAAAAAAACATTGTTTAATTAGACACAATCGGATGAAAATTACTATTTGGTGAGAATCATTTCAACTCTTTATCGACGGTAACATTGTTTCTGTAGCAATTTAAAAAGTACGAGAATACAGTCTTAAAACTAGCAGGTTGAGAAAGTGGTTATTTATTATTATTGACATCAATATGTACCTTAAAAACCTAAAAAAACAAAAGTTATCGAGGGCAGTCCAAAGATACTTTAAGTTTCTTAATTTATCGATAAAGTATACATAGTTTTATATTTTGTAACGTTACTAATTTATATTTATATATTTATATATTTATATTTTGGTTGATAAAACAATAATATATGGCCAATACAAGCAATAATAAATTTTTTTTTTTTCATGAACAATGAAAAAAATAATTACATAGGTTTGAAGAATCGTTATTTGACCTAACATATAATATTGCATTTTTTCTTGTGACGAATCAAATAAAGTTTCAAATAGAAAATAATTACAATGTTTTCATTTAGTTCTTAGATAGTCTTGATCATTTATAAGTACAGAAACATGTTTTTTATTGCAACTATTGTTAATGGGAATTTCGTTTGACCGTATTTAAATATGATCATTTAATAATAATGTTTTTCTTGTTTAATATCCATTAAACTAGATGTATTCTTCTACTGTTTACATTTTGACTTTTTGTAGGTTATATTGACATTCAAGCAAACGTACTCGCCCATGAGGCCTTCGAGCTACGTAGGCCCTATCAGAGTGGATAACCATATTACACATTGCTTTTGTTAATATTAGTATACATAGTGTTCTAGGAGAATTAAAAAAATCCACCGAGTTCCACACTACCACTGTCCCTGCGGTGTGCCTCAACGCATTAAAACATCCAAAAAAAAAAAAAAAGAAAACTACTAATATAAACTTTGATTTGCTGGTCGTGGTGTCACAACGCTAGAGTTGTAGTTCCGTCGACCTTCGAGGTTAAGCAGCATTTGGTGTGGTTAGTATTTGGATGGGTGATATGTCCATTCAAGTCTCGTCGTTTTGCCTGGACTGTTGATCTTCGAGGATCGATTAACACTCTTACACTTCGTCAACGTGATCGTAGATGTGATTGAGTTGGCCCTGGTGTTCATACGTGTCTATATGTATAAACATCTGATCATAACTTAGGTGTGTAACGGTGGCTAATAATAAACACTGGTGTCACAACGCTGGAGTTGTAGTTCCGTCGACCTTCGAGGTTAAGCAGCATTTGGTGTGGTTAGTATTTGGATGGGTGATATGTCCATTCAAGTCTCGTCGTTTTGCCTGGACTGTTGATCTTCGAGGATCGATTAACACTCTTACACTTCGTCAACGTGATCGTAGATGTGATTGAGTTGGCCCTGGTGTTCATACGTGTCTATATGTATAAACATCTGATCATAACTTAGGTGTGTAACGGTGGCTAATAATAAACACTGGTGTCACAACGCTGGAGTTGTAGTTCCGTCGACCTTCGAGGTTAAGCAGCATTTGGTGTGGTTAGTATTTGGATGGGTGATATGTCCATTCAAGTCTCGTCGTTTTGCCTGGACTGTTGATCTTCGAGGATCGATTAACACTCTTACACTTCGTCAACGTGATCGTAGATGTGATTGAGTTGGCCCTGGTGTTCATACGTGTCTATATGTATAAACATCTGATCATAACTTAGGTGTGTAACGGTGGCTAATAATAAACACTGGTGTCACAACGCTGGAGTTGTAGTTCCGTCGACCTTCGAGGTTAAGCAGCATTTGGTGTGGTTAGTATTTGGATGGGTGATATGTCCATTCAAGTCTCGTCGTTTTGCCTGGACTGTTGATCTTCGAGGATCGATTAACACTCTTACACTTCGTCAACGTGATCGTAGATGTGATTGAGTTGGCCCTGGTGTTCATACGTGTCTATATGTATAAACATCTGATCATAACTTAGGTGTGTAACGGTGGCTAATAATAAACACTGGTGTCACAACGCTGGAGTTGTAGTTCCGTCGACCTTCGAGGTTAAGCAGCATTTGGTGTGGTTAGTATTTGGATGGGTGATATGTCCATTCAAGTCTCGTCGTTTTGCCTGGACTGTTGATCTTCGAGGATCGATTAACACTCTTACACTTCGTCAACGTGATCGTAGATGTGATTGAGTTGGCCCTGGTGTTCATACGTGTCTATATGTATAAACATCTGATCATAACTTAGGTGTGTAACGGTGGCTAATAATAAACACTGGTGTCACAACGCTGGAGTTGTAGTTCCGTCGACCTTCGAGGTTAAGCAGCATTTGGTGTGGTTAGTATTTGGATGGGTGATATGTCCATTCAAGTCTCGTCGTTTTGCCTGGACTGTTGATCTTCGAGGATCGATTAACACTCTTACACTTCGTCAACGTGATCGTAGATGTGATTGAGTTGGCCCTGGTGTTCATACGTGTCTATATGTATAAACATCTGATCATAACTTAGGTGTGTAACGGTGGCTAATAATAAACACTGGTGTCACAACGCTGGAGTTGTAGTTCCGTCGACCTTCGAGGTTAAGCAGCATTTGGTGTGGTTAGTATTTGGATGGGTGATATGTCCATTCAAGTCTCNCCGGACACTATTTATTTATTTCCATCACAAATATCTCGCTAAAATGGTCCTTTATCCACAATTTTTAATACAGTATATTACAGAGGAAGACTTCATCTACAAAACGTATATATTCAGTCTGCTGGGACATTTAATTTAGGTTTATTATAAACGAAAACAAATTGTTTTTCACGCTGCCTTATAGGAACACATGATAATAGTTACAACTTTGAGTTCGGATTTCTCAAAATTTTGACCCATTCGAAATATAATTTAGACCACCATTAAATTCAGTAGACTTTTATTTACAAGAAATAATATATCTCTGTTTGGGGACTTTCGTGAAGGAGCCCCCTTAATTTTATTGAACATCTCGTGGGTCCTTGTGAGAGGAGAAATTAATTAATAAGCGTGGTAAAAGCTACAAAAGGCTATGTTTTTACAGGAGAGCGAGAAAGACAGACTATACACTAAGCTACAGAGAGCGTTGCATGGTTTATATTATTCAAGCTCACGTAATTCACAAATGCAGGCATATGATCACAGGTATACTTTTCCTTTCCCAAAGAGCGTTCCATCATTGATAATGTAGCCATCTTCTCATATAGTAGTACTTACGCTCTACTTTTTGGGAGACTGAGTGCTTCTCCCAACAGTAGGAGCGCCAGTGCACTGTGTCATAGTTAGACTACTGTACCGTATAACTGGCGCAGAAGCCATACCAATTTTCTTTCCGTGTACCACTCACACGTATGAAGATGGTTCCGGATGCTAAATGGCCGACGCTGGTCATGAGACACACATATTGATGCACGGCACTATCATATGCGTAATAATAATGACTACTGTCGGCTGCGAAAGCAGAAGCTATCTCTATCGGGATTTTTGGCCGTAGGTACAGCCTTTGCCAGCACGACTACCTTGCCAGTTGCAGTACTTTTAATTGTTTTACAATATAAGCTTATTTATTTCTGTTATAGTTATTTTCTTATTTAAAAAAGAGCTTACGACGATTCTTTGAATTTAAAAGAAAAAGTTGAGCCTTGGGTCGATTGATTTAAAACCATTCCTTTCTAAGGAAAATGGAAAATACGATTTTAGACCAATGATGCAAAATACTAGTTCCTATTCATCTTTGCGAGTTTTCAATCAATTGCTCCAAATTTGGGGTAAACTAATTCTTTAAAACATAATCATCTTTAATTAAACACTTTTTCTTTTGGCCAAAGACATCAGTTTTAAATCAACAATGTCACAAACCAATACAAAACCAAACATCGCGATCGGTATCCGAGAGGGCTTGGATGATATCCATGCACACTCTTCTTAACACAATACAATGAGCTTCTGAGTTAATTTGTACTATATTATGACGAACTATATTCGAAAAGTAAAAACTTTTCTTTTGTATGATTCTTCTGCGGCTTTTCCATTATTTTACCATGGTTTAAAAAATAGTCTTATTTTGATTATTCTCGAGGAACATTGCTGTTGAGACACTGTTTTAACCTGTGCTTTACCTGTGTATATTTTCATTAGGAAATAAAAATATACCCCTGTCTAGAAAAAAGTTCTTAATGCAAACAAAACTTTATTTTAGTATATATAACTATGGTTCTTGACCATTGTTACAACTTTTTTTATTGCTTAGAAAAAACTGTTATTATCCATAAATAACTTGTAACTAAAGAAAAAAAAGTTGAAAAATACATTTTTGCTCTTAAACTTTATTAGTAGAATTTTCTTAGGCTTAAAAGAAATGGTTTTTTTTTAACCTATTTCCTACTAGATATCTGCCATCTCATATGAGATCTCACATGACAATGTTGTATGAGATCTGATCTGAGATATTCGATGACATATTACATATCATACATCGCGTAATAATAGGTAGGCTATTAGACCAATATTAAAAAAGCATTCATTTATCAGCTATATTTTTGTTTTAGAAAACATAAACTTTCGTTCCATCGATAAAAATTTTTTTAAAACTTTTTGTTGAAAAAGTGCATTGTTATTATTTTACGAAGAAATTCATTTAAAATTATGAGATGAGTAACACATTTAAAAAAATTAATGTGATACTACTACTTTGACCTCTAAGCTAGTATATATATAATTCGACATTAACAAATACAAAACATTAAATATACAAGCATGAAATCCTTTCATAACTTATCTGTATTTATTAATCATATGAAAAGTCTTATTGCTACAGTGAAATATGTCTGTTCTTTATTATTTTTAAAGATATATAATACCTAGGAAGAATATTGTTTTGATGGGTTTTCAAGTCTTAAGATAAAAAAATGTTATCAAGGTACGTCTTAGTATACACGGCATGCAAATAATATACTCCTGTTTACATACGATAAATAAAACAACTAGACCAATTCTTTATGAGCTATGTTTGTCGTTTGGAATATATTTGCTTTCATGATTTATTGGGATTTCATCTTATTCTTCTATAACCAGTATACATTTAAAAGAGTCTGCAAGTTCCTATGCTTTGTTTATAAGAAATGGAAAACCTGAAAACTGAAGAGCATGTTAAATTTTTACTGTAAATAATTTAACGTAGGTATATCATATTGTTAAATAGTAAACCATATACATGAGTAGAACGATTTATCATTTTCAATCTCTAACTTCATCAAGCAACTTAATAAAAAAATCAATACTGTTAAAACTTCGATGAAGGTTCTACAACAGGAAAACGAAAAAACTTTTATATAGTATTGTAAAATCTTTAAAATTATATTCTCGAAGATACTAACTATACGTTGTTCAAAGATTAAAAACTCCAGGTGTGTTGAAGATATATGTACCTGGAGAGATGCTTTTTGAAATACAAAATGGAACACACTTTTCATGAATTATTAGTTAATCTAAGCCAAAATAAAAGTGCAGAATACTACTAAGTTTTAATTTGATTATAATGAAGTGAATTTCTCAGAGAAATAGTTTTTTTGCAGCAGTATCAATTAATATACACTCAGTTATGTTTCAACTTCCTAGTTTCGTTACTTATATTTTTCTATAATATTAAAGTTAAAACCAAAGAAAATAAAGATCTTATGTTTCGATACGATACATATTTGAGCTCATATGGACTGTTGAACATGTAATTTTTTTAATTTGCTAAGAAATCTAAATTAAGAGTAAATTACACAACTTTCTTATTGCAGCTTCTTTAAACAGGCAATTAAAAATAAAATAAGTTAATTTTTATGAACACTGAATTTCTAACTTAAGTATTAGGTCATGAGTATGCATAAGAATGCTGATAGTTAAAAAAAAAATTTTTTTTGATAACTCTGCAAAATGAATTTATTTTCTCCTTGTTGTTGACGTATACTTGATATAGAAATTATATTCTGACAAGTCCTATCCTATTTTTGTTTATAATTCCATTTAATTTGCTATGAAGCCGCATGATTTAATCTCTGGAAGCCATTTTCGACCACCCAAGCTGCTGTCCAAACATAAAAAATATGAAGCTCTTTTGGGGCCGCCTTTCTATACCGCCACCGGTTCAGTTTTGTTCCAGACAATCTTGTAACACAAAAAGGCGGTGCAATCACGAGCGAAGCTGAGCGAGTGAGAGAAGAGGAGAGGGAAATAAGTGGGAGAGAGCGAAAAAGAGACAGAGAGGGAAAAATAGAAAACGAAAAAACAAGGCTGAAAAATAAAGAGAGAGAAAGGGAGAGAAAGAGAATGGGAGGGGTAGAAAGAGAGAAAACTACATACACAGCTATAGTGTGAGAACATGGCATCAGACTTAAATTTTCTTTTCTCCTCTCTTTCATGCTTATACACATTTAACTTCTTGAGATCCCTTTCTTTTGTGGTTAGTAACGATCACACTAAAAACACAATATTAACAGCTGAAGAAACTATCGCTTGTGTATATAGATTAACGATCCTGAAAATCATAGTGATCGTTTAAAAAATTAAGAATTTATCTCTTGAACTTATAGGTAGCAAATCATAGTCTTTCGTTTTAATTTAAATAGTTGATGGATCTTCACATGCCCCAAAATTTCGATACAGTAAAATAAGATTAGAAATAGTTTCAGTTCGATGATATTCTGTTATTTTTTTTTTATTTTAAAAAAATTTTATTTATTAA